>JZKD02S0643665.1:0-12002 GCA_000966675.3 Picea glauca
TTTCCTAGATAATTATATACCCATGAGTGATTCATCTACCACTCGAGAACAATCTTGTTATGTTATGGTTGTGCAGGTGGCACGAATCTGTGGAAGGCCATATTGTAATTGTGGTCTTCCATGAGGAGGATCTGTGCTTTGGTTCTATGAGCAGTGAGGTTTTTTTCTGAGTATAAAAGATGTGAACATAATTTGTTGTCCTAAGTGTGGGTTACGCGTTGTAGAAAGATATTTTCCACATCATACGTGTGTTGTAAAAGGAGACAGATTACTGACAGAGATGTGATGTGGAAAATGAGACATGTTGCAACAGAGGTGAGTTGCACCATGGGTGTGTTACAGCTAAAGACAGGTGGCCAAAGATGTGTTGTAGCACTAGGTGGAGGTGTGTTGCAACCGTCAATGTGTTGCAGCATAGGACGTATTGTAGCATAAGTGTGTTGTAACAGGAGGATGATTGTAGAAAAATATTGTCTCAACAAAGATACATTATAACAAGGGACACATTGCAAGAAATACATGTGTACTACTGCAGTAGGCATATGGAAGCTGAAGACACTAGTATAAATTTGTTGCATCATGGGCATGTTGCAGTAATAGACACGTTGAAAATAATGTGTTGTAGTAGGAGGCTACAACAAGAAGCATGTTATAGCAGAGGTGTGTCACAGATGATACATGTTGCAATAGAGGTGAGTTGCAGTAGGATGTAAGTCACAACATGAGGATGGTTGGTTTGTAGCAATATATTTGTCACCATAGAAGGTAAGTTCCGCAAAAGGTGAGCTATAGTGAGTTTCAAAAGAAGGAGAGTTACAACAAAAGGCGAGTTGCAACAAGTGAATATGCAGCAGACGAGTGATTTTGTAACATCTGTTGTGGTGTTATAGTGAAGAAAACGTGGATATTTGGGTATGAGATAATGGAGGTACAACCCTAGGGGTTGTGGCATGATTAGATTGAAAAGAAGGAAAATGTAGCAATGAGTTGCAACATTATGACAATTTTGATTCCTATTACACACAAATAAATCATTTTTCATTGTGAACATACTCTTATGGTAGGGGGCGGATGGCCCACTGTATCAAGTGGTATCAGAGCATGGTTTAGCTCTGGGGTGAGATAATGTGAGAAGGTATCAGAGCATGGTTTGACTCTGGGTTGAAATAATGTGAGAATATACCAGAGCTTGGTTCAAATCTAGGGTGAAATAATGTGAGAAGATATTAGAGTATGGTTCATCTCTAGGATGGAAGAAACTAAAAAGAAATAAAACCTATGAGAATGCACTTTCAAAAATTTTTGTTGAAAGAAGAATGATAGGAGACAGTTCCAAAGAAAGGCATGTGATGTATAGTTTAATTGAGGGATACGAAATAGATACTAAGGATTCTCCATGAACATGAGGAGGTTAAGGAGGTTGTAGATGATGAAGATCTTTAAGAAAATGTTCGAGTAGAAGATGATGTCGTGAAGATGAAGCATGAAGGAAGTTGTTGAATTAAAGATGGATGAAATATAGCTTAGAAGAGGGGAAAGCTGATAAACATGTTGTTGACAGAGAAAGGAGAAGATTTCAAATCTCTCGAGGAATAATACATGCTACAGAAGAATGTTAGAAGAGTGAAGGTTTCTGAGAACCGAGCGTGGAGGTGTTTCTTATAAAAGAAGACTCTTGAAATTTGTCTCTGGTAATTTTAAAATAATTTGTATACATTGACATTATCGTCGACTAAGGAATTTTGTGTATGGTTGTGTATTGAGTCAAGGGAGGTGTAACATGGGAGCATGTGACTCCATGTTGTCTAGATTTGAGCATGAGTGGTTGGCTACAATGAAGGAACTTTGTACACTACATGGAAAAGGGAATTGGGATGTCCTGGATTGGACGTGAATCAAATTGAGTTGTGAAGGTGATGTGGTTTGAGTCAAGGGAGATGTAACATGGGAGCATGTGACTCCATGTTATGTGGCTTCCAGCATGAGTGGTTGGATGCACCAAAAGAAATTTGTACATTGCATGAAAAATGGAAGTGGGATGTCTTCGATTGGACGTGAATCAGATCGAGTTGTGCATGTGATGTGGATTGATTCAAGGGAGGTGTAACATGGGAGCATGTGACTCCATGTTGTGTAGCTTCAAGCATGAGTAGATAACTACATCGAAGGAACTTTGTACATTGCATGAAAAAGGGAAGTGTGATGTCCTAGATTGGATGTCACTCGAATACAGTTGTGCAAGTGATGCATGACTGAAAATCACTTGACTAGTGCTTGTGGTAATGAAGAGAGAGAGACAGACAAGGTAGCATTACCAAAAGTTGATTTTCTGCAGAAATTTGAGTTACAACATGAATAAAATGAAAAATCTAGATCTCCATGATGAGAGTTGTTATCACATGAAGTTGTCATGGGTCAATTTTCTCCTTAGGTTCTAATTTTTACCCATTAGTATTTTTAAGTTTGTTTTTTAATTTCTCTTTATGATTTTCTTAGGATAGTTTAAACAAATAAAGGGTTGGAACTTGGCTTACATATTTGACCCACACCTATGGTTTATACCCTAGGTTCATTTTATGGTTTACAACCTTGACTCATCACTTGATTTGACAGCTAGCACTATCAACCCCATGACTCCACAAACCTGAAAAGTCACTCCATCCATGCATATGCTTGAACCTCTCCACTCTATCCCTTTTCCCATTAGGGAGTCAAATCAAACCTTGTCAAGTATGATGCCAACTCACTAGTTGTTTTCATAGCGCATATTTATACACTCTCCCTCTTTACCATCATTCACAATTATGAATCTGATATCATGCCTTTCTATTGTTTTCAACACCCTTGTCTTCAAAATGAATATCGTTATTTGGTCATTTATGAAGTTCTAATTGTTTATCAAAATTTGAAATCCTTCCCCTAGATCGGTGCTGCAGAAACTACTAGTCCAGATAGCGTTGCGGATTATGCTACAGACTAACTGACTGAGGTGAATTGGAGATTGGGGTGGTTGCAAACAAGTTCATGGCTTCAGAAGATCAGCAATAATAAAGTTTCGGTGTCCAGGTACTTCTTGAGCCATTTGATCTTTGTTGTGAAGATCAATTAAGGTTTTGTTTATCTTTCTGTATCACCTAGCACTGCCCACTATGTTTTCCTCCACCTACCAGCCCATTTACATCTGTTCTCACACATTTTCTTATCCATTTGCATGTTGTTCGCTTCATGCACTAAAATTGAATCATCTGTTATGATAGTTTTTTGTTCCTAGCTATCCCTTGGATCTTGTTGTCTATACTACGCTACAAAAACCACTTCATACTGCACTATGGATCCCCTGTTCTAGTGCTGCAATTTCCTTGTCAACACAGTGTCATCATTTATGCTCACCTCTCCAAAGTTGGCTCTTTTCCTTCATGGTGTCATCCTATAGTTTTATCTCAAAGTTTATTTACAGTGAAAGTTTATGAGTCTTTTCCTTAGAATGATGATGACCCTGTATGGTGGCCCTATGTTAGATCAAAGCTTGACATTGCAACTTCCTTTCATATAATTTCTCATAGGATCTTATTCCCCCATTTTCAACCATCAAACTAGTCTCTTATTAGTTCAAAAGTAAATTGGAGGAAAGCCCTGAAAGACCAAATATGGACCACCTATAAAAAATTATAGACTTTTTTCTCTCTTTGGTTTCTTATACCTCTCATAACATTACATTTCTTCACCTCCTGCTTCTATCAATGGATACACCCCAAAAGAAGAAATCTCACAAGGGTGGGAGTGTGGTTAGGACTGATCCTTCTAACATGAACTTATTTGATGTTGAGCCTATGATCAAGGAGGCCTTCCAAAGGGTTGGTTTCCTACCTTAATTTAAAAACATGCAGAGGGGACACCTTGAAGTAGCAAGAAAGTTTTCTTTAAACTTTGATGGCACTAAGACCAACATAGGAAACCTTGAGTTGGAGGTATCTGAGGCCACTATTGCAGTAGCCACTGAGATACCCAACATTGGTGAGAGGTGGTTCATATATATGACTCTCAATGCATCCTTTTCTAAGGATTCCCTCAAGCTAGATCATCAGAAAGATCATTTTTCCAAGGGAGTGCCTAGGAGCCACTTGGTTGAGGGCTTTGACAAAATGTTGAAAGTTATCCAGAGGTATTTTACATGTGAGGGAAGATTAAACATGATATACTAGTATCACATTAGGATCTTTCTACACTTCACGGGAAAGGATTTGATGAATATCCATTTCTATCTATTTAGAAGTATAGAAAAAATGGATGATAGGGTCCAAGCCAAGTCCAAGGCTGTGGACACTAGTGTTTTCCACTCTGGGTTGATCAGGATGATTGTAATAGAAGAATTGAAGAAAATAAACCTCACTTGGGAAAAATTCATTGTATCTGCTAATTTGCAGCTAGATGTAGCCTCCACCCCTCAATCTAGGGTGCAAATCCCTTTTCCAGCTAGTAGTGTTTCCCAAGCAGAAACAAGCAAAAAGAGAAAGAGAAAACCTATTTCCCAAGACAAAGAAGTTCCTAAGGAAATTGAAGAAGAAGAGAGGGAATTCCATCACTCCCCACAAAGGGAAACTTCACCTCAGCCTTCACCTGAGCTAGAGGAAGTTCCCTCATCATCCAAAACCATGGCCAAAAAGGGGAGAAAATTGCATTTTCCTTCACCTACTACAACAACTGAGACAAGAGTTAGGAGGCATTTCACTACATCGTCAACCCACAAGGAAAATGATGAAACATAAATCATACTCAAGGCTTTTGTCCCAAAGAAAGTTAAAGGTAAAAGTGACATTGTTGGGAATCCTATTGAGGTCAGGACCAAAGATTCTATTCAGAAGAAAGACAAAGGTAAAGGTGAAGCTACTGAGAATCTTGTTGAAGTCATAAACATTATCACTCCCCCTGATCATCCCACCTTCAAGAGATTGATCAGAAAACTCAGGGATGCAAGCAAGGAAGTTGCTCATTTTAAGGGAGAAAGATTGACTGAGAGGAGGAAGATGAGTGAACTCATGGACATATATAATGAAACCTTTGATCTGGCTAGGTTTATGGAAAGAAGATTCTTACATCTCCATAGGAAACTTCAGACTTTCTATAGGAAAAATAGAAGCATACAGTCCCAAAACAGAAAGATCAAAGAAGAATTGCAACCCTTCAAGGATGATCTAGCCGAAAGGAATTTAAATGATCTAGCCCAAGCTGCAATAAAGAAAAGTTCCCCTATAGTATAGAGAAGTTCCATCGTAATAGAGAGAAATGATGTTGCAACAGAGGGAAGTGCTCCTGCAACAAGGAGAAGTATTAGATTGAGGAAATGAAATGGAAAAGATGACAAACCCATTTTTTATGATGATCAAATTTTTCAGTTTGAACTTTTGAGGGAGGTATTATAATTTCACCTACTAAAGGAATCTACATGGTCATTATCCTTCTACTAAGATTTTTTTAGTTTTTGAAGTTTATTGCTTAAAAAAAAACAAAGAGAGAGAGAGAGAGAGAGAGATAATTTCATAGCGTCAGGTGCTACAAAATCATCCACACACGTTGTTCTGTAGATTCACTACTGAAAGAGTTGCAGAGTCACCTACCCAACCATAAAGTGGAAGTTCTCTATGGAAATTCGTTGCAGAACAATGTTACAGGAGGGTGCTACGAAATATGCTAACGAATGCGCTACGGAATTGACTCCAGAACAATTTTTCAAAGGAAGGCACTATAGAATTTTCTACCAGTTGCGCTACGAAAACATGCTATGAACTAATTGTTACAGTCAGTAGTTTTGAGTTCGATACCTCCTCTTAGATTTGATGATTTGGAGGGAACCAATAATCAACGTGCGGCAAGTGGAGCTCAACACAAAGGCTTGGAGGACACATGGCACTGGAGTATATGCACCCAAGAAACAACAAATCATGTCATTTATATCTTGTTAGAGTTGTTTCCAACAGGCTCCTTGATTCTAGTAGTCTATTAGATCCACTAGTACAGATGTTAGATTAATAGCTTTTTGTGGAGAATCCTAGGATAGAAAGGCCAAATCGCATCTCAAGTTATGGTCTATTGTTTTGTTTATAAATACATCAAAATAATGTTATGTTGGGTTCGAATGGTTGAGTAGAGCTCCCTATTTTGTAATATTTTGACTAAACAGAGTTGTACTCTAGTTTATATATGAGACCTAAGATATTTTGATTAATAGAAGTCAGTCTCTTTTCATCATATTGTTTCTTATTACTCTCAATTCTCATTATTGGATGATCCTTATGATATGTTATGGTTGTTTTATAATGGATGTTTGATTATAATGCTCGTGTAAATGTTTTTCAGTGTTTTAAATTTTGTTCAAGAAGTTCTTGTGACTGATTTTTTCTTCACCTAGATGATAGAATGCTTGATGCTTATAGTAGACCTATCCATTTTCATCACTAAGTCTTCCATATACTCACATTTATCCTTAAACCATTGAATGAAGTTAACCAAAACCTCATTTTCTTATGCATACTAGCCTAGGTTTTTTGCGTTGAAACATTGCTATGCTGAGTTTTGTCCATTTGACCTTCTATCATTAATCTACATTTACAAACCCTTTTGATGGATGTTGGTCTTGTCCTCTTGCAATCTGAGGGTGAATTTCAGTGCTAACACTAGTTTTGTTGTGTTTTTGTATATTGATGTTTAGCAAAGGGATTAAACAATGAATTGAAAGAAAGAATGTGTAGCAGAGGAATATGTTTTGCAGATTGAAGTGTATATCAGATGAGGATTGTAGAGTTGAGAGTGAAACATTGATGGAGTTTCACTAGATAGTTGTAGATGCAATCGATTTACCTCGTAATCATGAGGGCATGCTCTCTTGAAACCTGGGGATTCTGATGCAGGAAAATATCAGTCACCATGGGGATGACACGATGAAGGAAGTTGAGGGTAAGTGATAGAGCAGTTACAATAGTGATTGGTTGTTGCAGGTTATGAATGGTTGCATTGTAGGGAGTGACAACGTACTATAGATCAAAATATTTTTTCATAGTTGCAATAGTGGGGAAACTGGGAGAGTTGTTATAGAATGGACATGTGTGTGGATGGTTATACTGTAGAGGGAAATCTATTATAGAAGCAGTGGTCGACACATTGAAAGGGGCATTTTTATAGGAGGAAGATAGAAGGATGCCTAGCAAGAGAAGAGTCATTGTGGAAAGGACAAGCTAGAAGCTAGAAGGTGAAAGGGTTGAAGATCATTGGGGAAACTGAAGCAAGCAATTTATGGATGAATAAAACATAGTGCCACTTTTTCAAAGTTTAAATAATTCAAAGCCAAAGCAGAAAAATAGAGTGGAAAGTATTTTAAAGTCCTCAAGTCAGATGGAGGAGGAGAATACAACTCAAATGGTCAGATGGTCAATTCTTATATTAACCAACAACAATAAGAATCATGTATTATACATTTTGTATACGAATCCTTTAAAAACTGATTCAACGTCTTATCTTTTGTTTAAAGCAACATGAAAACAATCTTAATAATTTAAAATACAATCAACACAATCTTGGAATCCAACTCGTAGTTGGACATTGATTTTTTTTTAAAGAGCAGCTCAGAAAAACTATTAAATGTTTATAAGAAATAAATTAATATGCATTTATCTAATACTGTAGAGTTTTTTTATTCATTGCTTGTTTTACATTATTTTATTGAGATTGTTGGTTATTTTTTTGTTTTATTTAGATTATAGCGTGTTTAATGATTTTTTTTTGTTTTGTTACTTTAATTAGTTTTATAAAACAAAATCATATATATTAGGTATAAAATACCTAATTGTCATAGAATTTATTTTAGAGTGAAATAAATGTCTTTAACAATTTCGTTTTTCTTATTGATTAAAACTTCCTTTGTTTTTTACTTCTTTTATTACTTATAGTTTATTTTTTGTTAACAATTTTTCATCGATGTATTGTAAGTTGTGATACATTATGAAAATTTGATAAGGTATGTATCAAAGTACATTCTATCGATTCCATAATGTATTTGTTTTCTTCTCTAGTGAATAATTTTTCTATTATCAATTGATTGATGTAGTGTAAGTTTTAATACATTATGAAAAATTGATAAGATATGTATTAAAGTACATTCTATCGATTTCATCATGTATTTGTTTTGTTTTATTCTTTAGTGAATAGTTTTTCTATTATTAATTTAAGCATTTGTGTTTTTCTCTAGTGCATAATTTTTCTATTATCAATTTAAGTATTGACAAAAGAATATTATTATTTTTTTGGAATTTTTATTAAAAAACATTTTTTTGAAAATTTTATTTTTTTACTATCGTATACTTTACCTTTTGTGTAAGAATTCTTACAAAATTGAACATGCCACCTCATTTCATGTAACATAAAAACAATTTCAATCATTTAAAATTCAATGCACACAATATTATAATGAGAGTACAAGTTTCACAAAAAAATTTAACAGGACTATTAAGTGTTTATACTAAATAGACTAATATGCATTTTATAATATGATTTTAGTTCTTCCAATATTTGAACTCAGTAAAATCTAATAAATTTTTATAGTATATAGACTAATATGCATTTCATAATATGTTAGGGACCTTACCTCCCTAACCCCTCACATAGGTAGAATAATATATTTTCCATGTAATAAAGGTCAACATTAGTAAATAAGGCCTATATAATAATGTGAAAAAGTCTAATATAAAAAGACTTGATAGAATCTTTTTCTTCTAGAAAATCTTCCTCTACAATGTTCTTTAAATGACAGAATTAGTGTAAATAGGAGTAGAAGGCATGCATAATTCTTGTCTTGAGAATTGTTGTAATAGAGTTCTGCTTTGCTGGAGGTTTCCTCCTCGAAGAGGTAAGTGAAATTGGCTTTCCATCAATAAAGTTATCATTTTTGGTGTTGGTATTCTCTATATTTTGCTGTTCTGCTAGTATTTGTTAAGTACCAAATACCTGAATACAAAATACCACAATAGTGCCAAGGATATATGAATACAATCACCCCACAAGATATATGGAACAATATAGAAAACCACCACTTTATTATATCAAAACATTGAGGTAGGGAAACACCATACAATGGATCCTATTATGGAATGGATCCTCTCATGTTCATTTGCCTCTTCGAGGGGGCTTCCTCCTATTGAGCTATTGCTCCAAATACAATACTTCTCTTCATATCCTATTACATTGTTTGAACCCCTTTATATAGTGTTACCATCACCTAGGAACATTATAGATGAGGAATCTTCTAGAAGAAGAACCTTCTAATAAGTCGTCTTACATTTATTATATCTATATACCCCTTTATTATATCTAACTACCGTAGTGGGCATTATTTAATAATATAGTGGACCTATTCCACCTTACATTGAATGGCCTCCACTACCTCCCTAGCTACCTAACAATCCATCATTCTTATGAAAGCATTGTCCTCAATTATTATTATGAGGGTGGACAACCACATACCAAGGTCTGTGACATCCCAAAAAAAATTTAAAGTATTTTTGAAATTTTAAATTTGTTGGAAAATTATTCTTTTTTTAGTAAATTCAAATTTGGAAAATTTTTGCCTTTTATGGCAATTCCGAATTTCAAATTTAATAATTGTAATTGCTTACTATGACTGTTGGGCAGAGATCTAATTTGACCCAATTAACTATTTGACTATGACACTTGTATGAAAACAGAATATTTTATATTGATTGCAGGAGGACAAATGGAACAACCATGTTAAAATCAACTGACCATGACTCCATGAGTGGGGAACCTATTGGAACTACCTCTAGGCTGATTATTACAAGTGGAAAATCAGAGATTTGGCCATTGGCAGCCCCTGAAAATCAGGGATTTAGAAAGCTGCGAAAATTCCCAAGGGAGGGAAAAGACCTAGGCAAAAGGATTTTTTTTGGATAAATAGCATATGTGAGGAGGCAGGGCGTTGCCAAGTATGCTGGGAAGGGATACTATTGATTCTTCCTTGTTTCTATGAACACTACGGAGTGAGTGTGAGGAAGGAGGAATCTGTTGGAATTGAAGGGATATTGCTGAGGAGTCTTCCAAGTTCGTCCTCATGGATTCATGGTCAGGCTAGGGAGTGAATCGGGCAAGTGTTTTTGGATGCCTTATTCTACGGTTGGGAGGAACGTGGTTGTTCCCTTTTGTCTTCTTGCGAGCTGGTTCAAATATGTAAATCTTCCCCTGCTCTGTTCTTGAATGATTTGTGTGTAACTGATATTATGCATCTAATTGTACTAAGTTGAAATAATTTTCCATGGATGACATCTATTCGTGGTATGANTTCCTCTAGAATGTTCTTTAGATGATAGAATTAGTGTAAATAGGAGTAGAAGGCATGCATAATTATTGTCTTGAGAATTGTTGTAATAGAGCTCTGCTTTGCTGGAGGTTTCCCCCTCGAAGAGGCAAGTGAAATTGGCTTTCCATCAATCAAGTTATCATTTTTGGTGTTTGTATTCTCTATATTTTTTTGTTCTGCTAGTATTTGTTAAGTACCAAATACCTCAATAGAAAATACCACAATAGTACCAAGGATATTTGAATACAATCACCCCACAAGATATATGGAACAATATAGAAAACCACCACTTTATTATATCAAACCATTGAGGTAGGGAAACACCATACAATAGATCCTATTATGGAAGGGATCATGTCATGTTCATTTGCCTCTTTGAGGGGGCTTCCTCCTATTGAGCTATTGCTCCAAATACAATACTTCTCTTCATATCCTATTACATTGTTTGAACCCCTTTATATAGTGCTACCATCACCTAGGAACATTATAGATGAGGAATCTTCTAGAAGAAGAACCTTTTAAGAAGTCATATTAAATTTATTATATCTAAATACCCCTTTATTATATCTAACTACTGTAGTAGGCCTTATTTAATAATATAGTGGACCTAGTCCACCTTACATTGAATGGCCTCCACTACCTCTCTAGCTACCTAACATTCCATCATTATTATGAAAGCATTGTCCTCAACACTTGTTATGAGGGTGGACAACCACATACCAGGGTCTGTGACATCCCCCAAAAAATATAAAGTATTTTTGAAAATTTAAATTTGTTGGAAAATTATTCTGTTTTTAGTAAATTTGAATTTGGAATTTTTTTTCCTTTTATGGAAATTCCAAATTTTGAATTTAATAATTGTAATTACTTATTATGACTGTTGGGTAGAGATATGATTTGACCAACTCACTATTTGACTATGACACTTGTATGAAAACAAAATATTTTATATTGATTGCAGGAGGACAAATGGAACAGCCATGTTAAAACCAGCTGACCATGACTCCATGAGTGGGGAACCTATTGGAACTACCTCTAGGATGATTATTACAAGTGGCAAATCAAAGATTTGGCCATTGGCAGCCCCTGACAATCAGGGATTTAGAAAGATGTGAAAATTCCCAAGGGAGAGAAAAGACCTAGGCAAAAGGATTGTTTTTGGATAAATAGCATATGTGAGGAGGAAGGGAATTGCCAAGTATGCTAGGAAGGGATACTATTGATTCTACCTTGTTGTTATGAACACTATGGAGTGAGTGTGAGGAAGGAGGAATCTGTTGGAATTGAAGGGATATTGTTGAGGAGTCTTCCAAGTTTGTCCTCATGGATTCATGGTCAGGCAAGGGGGTGAATCGGGCAAGTGTTTTTGGTTGCCTTATTCTACAGTTGGGAGGAATGTGGTTGTTCCCTTTGTATTCCCACAAGCTGGTTCAAATATGTAAATCTTCCCCTGCTCTCTTCTTGAATGATTTGTGTGTAACTGATATTATGCATCTAATTGTACTAAGTTGAAATAATTTTCCATGTATGACATCTATTCATGGTATGAAGTTTATAATCAAAGACTAAATTCTAGATTGGTCCCTCCTGAAAACTAGAATGCTAGAAAAAATTATCTGTATACAATTGAACTGGAAAGAGA
>JZKD02S0643665.1:90221-103528 GCA_000966675.3 Picea glauca
CAATTTTTCCCATCTCTATGTACTTCTATGCCCAAGATTTTGTTTTGTTGCTCCGAGATCCTTTATCAAAAGTCATATCCAAATAAGCCTTTAACATGTTGATCTCAACCATGTTTTAATTACAACAAGCATATCATCAACATAACACTAAGATAATGAATATGAAATTGAAAATTTTGAAGTAAACAAAATGATCATATTCACTTCTTAAGAAACTTGTGTTCACCATGAAGGAATCATGCATCTTGTACCACTGCCTGGCTCCTTTATTCTATACAATTATTTCCTAAGTTTGCAAACACGTCTCCCTTTGTGATCATGAACAACTTATGATTGTTCCATATACATATCTCTATTAGTGATGATTTTGTGGGAAGAAAGATCCCACTATATACATCCCTTATCTCCATCACTATAACCAACACATATATATACTTCCTTAACCGAATCTATCCAAGACAATAGTCTCCACCTCTTACCTCTAGGTTAATTTTAGTAGAGTATGCAATCCATGGGCCATAAAACCACGGGCTACCAAAACCATGTGCTCAAAACCACTATTGCTAACCTGATATTCCCCCCTGGGTTTTCCCATGACCAAATCCAACCAAACATCCCTCAAAGTTAGGGTACTAAATGCTCCCCCTTATCGCCTAGGTCTACGTTTATACTTTACCAATGAAAATTCAAACCCAAGGTATGCATGCCTAACCATGTCTTACAGACAGTTTACATGTAATAAAAAAAAAATATCAACTCTACTTCAAACTTTGCATTCAAACCTTTTCCTTTCCATCTTAGTGGGAAACCAAGTCCTCTTCCTAACATGTAAGATCCCAGCTATGCAAAACATCCTCCTCACGTTCTGCAAGCTTGACCTCAAAATCATAACCATCTCCATTTCTATCCTAGTTGCATCGAGTGCCTCCTGAGACATCATCGTGCCATTAGGGGTTACCATATCTAGAATCTGAGGACTTTAGAGAGCCTGAAAGAAAGGCTAGGTGCATTGACCAGGAAACTGCATTATAGAATTCCCAACCCATACATATGACAAAGAGACTGAGCACCTCCCTTTTTCCACAACTTTTCCTCCCTCATAAACACTTCATTGTTCTACACATTAAACACTACCTTTAGTACCTGTAGCTTCTCATTCATCACAACTTCCAGAAAAAACATCCTTAACCTGGACATCATTACAAAAATTTTACGTGTCAACATGATGATTTCGATATATACATTATTGATACGAAAAATTAGGACGTCAAATCCTTCATTAGAATACTATAGTTTGATGCAAGAGCATCATAAGCAACCAGCCAAGCAAGCAACGTAAAAGCGGGAGATAGCTAGAAAAGCACTCGCGCACATTTTGAAGTGTTTTGAGATTAATGAATGGACATTAATGTAATAGTTAAGGGAAGCATACTTACACTTATGTCTAGATGTTGTAAACAGATCTTGAGCATTGCTCTCATCTATATTATGTAAAGGCATTTATGCGTAATGAATGCAAGTAGGTAGATTTAATTTAATAGATTAGACATTTTAGAATCACAGGAGGGAAAACGGATATAGACACCCTCACCCTTATATCATTGTAAATTTTGGGGATGATCATTCAGAATTCATAAGCTATAGAGCTATAGCAGAGAGTTGTAGAGAAGAACCCATGTACAGGAGCACTTGAGTTAATATATGAAGCTTTGACTCAACTTTCATGGTGTTATGATGCTTACTGTTGAAATTTGTTGAATGGTATGTTTATAGTTGATTTGTTTCTCTGTTATGCATGTGTTTCAATGCTACATTGTGTGTATGATTTCATGGTGAATGTATGAAGTTTGAGAGAGGATAAGAATGAGTTTCAATTGTTTATCTTCCTGAGAATTCTTGCAAGGAGTGCAATGAATGTCCGCAAGGTGTGCGTTGACGAGGGTCTGAGTTTCATCTCAGAAATCTCAGGAGAGATACCATTGTTCTCATACCAGCTGAACTACAGGTGAAGCACAGAGCCGTGCAAGGTGTGCACAAGCTAGTTGGAGCCTTAGAACTTATCAACTAAGGGGAAGATTGAGAGGACCACTATTGCAAAGAGTGCACAGGGTTGGAGACTCAAATAACCAGAGGTTATTTGAAGATTTTCTGCAAGGAGTACAAGTAGGGATCCTTTTGGAGAGCGTGAGTTTACAAGTGAAAACTCAGGAAGGATAACATCTTTGAAGTGCTCAAACGGAGACAGGGATTCAAATTGTCTCGTAGAAGTTAAGTTCAGGAGGGAGAACACCGAGTCGTTTTGACAAGGGTCATTGAAGAGTGCATCTAGTGGTCAGAATTCTCTATGGAGAACTCACGAAGTCGCGAGGACCGTAGGATCCAGAGGAGATGTAAGGTGGTTAGGAGTTGGATGAATCTTCCACCCTGACATCAAGAATCAACATGGACTGTTGATCATGATCTGTTTGAGTCGTCAGATCATTTCGAGGATTCGGGATTCATAAGTTTGGACTGCAGGCCAAAATCCTTGGTCACACAAATTCTCGGGTCGCGAAAAGGATTATTAGGTGTGGAATTTTAGAATTTCTATAATTCGAGGTTCGACATACCGGAAATTCCGATGACAAGGAACCGGGACTCTTTGCATTGAAAATCCTGAAGTTGCGAAACACGGTGTGCCTTTGGTGTGGGATTTCAGAATTTTGATTTTCCGGAGTTCGGGAAGTAGAGGAGGCAGCGACTTTGGAATCGAGAGTTTCAAACTCCCGATTCGCGAAATCCCAAAGAGGGAAAGGAAAAATTACTGAAAACATTGAGGGACAATAGTCGTTGGGTATCAATCAGGTTTTGGGGTTTCGGGACTCAAGAAGTGGAGTTGCATCGACAACACAACTCCTGAAATCATGAAGAGAGAAATGTCGAAAGTTGGGTCCCAAGTATCAGTCAGAGGATACGTGCGGCGGAAGTCAAAGGAGGGGTCAAGCTTCGGCGAAAATCCCGAAAGGCCATCGATCTCGCATTCCATGGGATGTTGAACCCATTTCGGCATTCCAGAAATTTGGAGTTTAGGGAATCATAAGGGAAGAGGAACGACTGTTGGTTGTTCGTTCAAAGTCTCGAAAGCCAAAACTAGTGGGTAACAGGTGGCATGTGCTCATCGTGTTGGAGCAGTCAACCATCTTGACGTTTTACATTTTGGCATTTCCCAAGAGTTGTGGAAATACATTGGGACTCTCCAATTCCCGAAATATGAAGTCCTTTGTGGCTTAAACAAAGGGTTGGATTAACCCTTGGCATGGTTTTAGTGATGATCCTGAGCGGATCTCAGCCCGAGGGTCGGGGGTCTGCGTCAAAGTGGTACCAAAGCCCAGAAAAAATTCTTTACTTTCTGTAGTAGAGAGAAAAGAGAAAAAAAATTCAACCATGTCGTCGAGGAGAAGAGATAGGCCATTGCCTAATCAAGCAGTGGAAAGAGAAATGCATGAGTTACGTGCTAGACTTGATGCTATGGAGACAACACAGAGGCGGACAGTTGACGCTAGGGATATCAGYGAGGCTRAAAGTGAAAATGAAGTTGGAAACAAAGGAGAAGAATTTGTAATCGAAGATGCWATCAATGAATGCCTATTTAGGGCTATTGCTAGGATAGGTGCCAGAGCAAAAATGGACATTCCAATGTATGAGGGAAACTTGGATGTTGAAGAACTTYGARACTGGATTAGAGCTCTAGACAAATACTTCGACTATGAGGATGTCGAGGAAGATAARAAAGTCAAACATGTCATTACTAGACTTAAAGGGCATGCAACACTCWGGTGGGATGAACTRCAGGCTGACAGATGCTGCAAGGGCAAGAAGAAAAWCAAAAGTTGGGATAGAATGGTTGCAAAGATGAAAGCCAAATTTATACCCAGGGATTATCAAATAACTYTGTTTCAGAGGATGCAKAATTTGAGATAGAAGCTGATGTCAGTGAAAGAATACACTGAARAATTCTACAGGATAAACATYAGAGCAGGTCATCGGGAAAGCGATGATGAAAAGGTTKCCACATACATGAATGGTCTACGATATGACATTMAAGATGAGATGAGCATGATGACCATTCGAAATGTAGAAGATGCTTATCAGATAGCTCTGAAAGCTGAAGAGAAGCTGAGCCAGAAGCAAGGTCAAAGAGGCCAAGGTAGAAGTCAAGCCAGAGGAAAAACAATTKCCCAAGACAGAACTCAGAAACCTAAAAAAGAGGGAAATAAAACTCAAGCTCAACCTAAGAGAGGAGGAAGCTYATAGGGAAGGTAGTATGYTGATAGAAATATTTTTCCTCRAGCCAGAGGAAGAGGAAGAGGYAGAGGAGGTGAAGTGAAATGCTTCGTCTATGRAAAAATCGGACATAAATCCTATGAGTGTCCAAATAAGAAGAAAGATGGTGGTGAAACTCACATTGYCGAAGCTCAAGGACGGAATGTTGATGTAGAAGATGTTGAGGGTAGAAGATATTTGATGATGAGGAAAGTTCTCTTGAAGCCAAAGAAGGAGGCARAGAACCCAACCCAAAKAAACRRCCTATTTTAGACTACTTGCAAAACTAAGGATAGGGTATGCAAGGTCATAGTGGACAGCGATAGCATAGACAATCTTGTATCTACAGAGATGGTAGAAAAGCTGGAGCTGGAGGYTGTTGTACATCCAAGCCCATATAGGGTTTCGTGGCTACAAAAAGGACATCAGGTAAATGTCACTAAACAATGTTTAGTTGAATTTAATATAGGAGGATATAAAGATRAAATATTATGTGATTTCATTCCCATGGATGTTTGTCATCTATTGTTGGGTAGACCATGGAAATATGACAKAAATGTGGTTCATGATGGGAGAAAGAACACGTACACCCTGGAAAAAAATGGTAGGACTCACATGTTGCTKCCAATTAAGGATAAAGARGTGAAAACATAAATGAGMAACACTGTACTTCTCATGAGTGGGAAGGAACTTATTGATGAGGTTAAGAAGAAGGAAGACACACAATTTATTGTGGTCAGGAAGCCCAAAATTGTTTTGACCAGTACAAGAATAGATGATTTACCAGAAGAAATCTAGGAGTTGTTGGGAGAGTTTGTTGATATAGTAGTGGACGAACTACCTTGTTCATTGCCACCTATCAGRAGTATAAGTCATCATATYGATCTTATACTTGGAGCCAGCTTACCGAACAAATCAGCATATCGGTTGACACCGTAGGAAAATAAAKAAGTCAAGAAACAGGTCCAGGACTTAATGGACAAAGGATTGATTYGAGAAAGCTTGAGTCCATGCGTTKTTCTGACATTGCTCAGTCCAAAGRAGGAYGGAGGSTAGAGAATGTGTAYCGACTCAAGTGTGATCAATAAGAWTACCATCAGATACAGATTTCCATTGCCAAGGATGGACGACTTGATGGATTCCTTGAGTGGAGCAAGAKTTTTTTCAAAGATTGATTTGAAAAGCGRATATCATCAAATTCRAATGAGAGAAGGTGATGAATGGAAGACARCATTCAAGATGAATGAGGGATTGTATGAATGGCTTGTCATGCCATTTGGCTTAACGAATGCACCCARTACTTTCATGAGGTTGATGAATGAAGTCCTGAAGGATTTCATAGGGAAATTTKTCATTGTATATCTTGATGATATAATAATTTTCAGCAAGACAGAAGCAGAACACTTAAAGCATTTAGTTGCAGTAATGAGAAGATTACAGCRATAGAAATTGTTKATTAATAYGAAGAAATCATCATTCATGAGAACAAAACTTATTTATTTGGGTTTTGTTATCTCTGCAAATGAATTAAAAATGGATATGGAAAAGATAAAGGTGATTAAGAATTGGYCATCGTCAAAGAGTGTGTTTGAAGTACGAAGCTTCCATGGTTTGGCTAGATTCTATAGGAAATTCATCCGAAACTTTAGTGGAATTAGCGCACCAATGATGGATATGGTGAAGAAACAACACAAATCTTTTCATTGGATAGAGGAAGCGGACAAGAGTTTCAATCTGGTGAAGAAGAAGATCACTGAGCAACCAATTCTGGTTTTTCCAGATTTTAGCAAGACATTCCAGGTCAGGTGTGATGCGAGTGGATTTGCAATTGGAGCGGTCTTGAGCCAAGACAATAGGTCGGTCGCATACTTTAGCGAAAAAATGAATAAAGTGAAGGTTAAGTACTCCACGTATGACAAGGAATTCTATGTCATCATACACGCATTGAAGAAATGGAGACATTGTTTGGTTCCCAAGGAGTTTGTTTTGTACATCGATAATCACGCTTTACAATTTGTGAATCGACAGGAGAAGTTGAACCAAAAACATGCTAAATGGGTTGAATTCATGCAGAATTTTACATTTGTGATTAAGCATATTTCTGGAACTACTAACAAAGTTGTTGATGCTTTGAGCAGGAAATGTTTACTTATGCAGGAATTCAGAGTCAAAACTTTGGGTTTTTATAACCTCAAAGAAATGTACAGGGATGACCCTGATTTGAAAGAGGCATATGAAGCATCTGAGAATCCAATTCTCAAGGACAGAAGCTAATGGACTGAATACATGATCTAGGATGGATTATTGTTTAGGGAAAATTAACTATGTATTCTGAAATGCTCCATGAGGGAGAATTTGCTAAAGGAAAAAAACAGTGGAGGATTGGCCGGACACTTCGGTCATTACAAGACATTCTCAAAGTTGAATGGGTCATATTTTGGCCAGGGATGAGGATAGATGTTAAGAAATTTGTGGATAGGTGCAGAATTTGTCAGCACACGAAAGGAAAAAGACAAAATACAGGTTTATACCAACCATTTCCCATACCTGAAAGGCCGTGGGACGCAGTGAGCATGGATTTCATATTGGTACTTCCAAGGACACAGAGAGGATATGATTCGATCTTTGTGGTAGTCAACATCTTTTCAAAAATGGCACATTTCATGCCATGCCAGAAAACCAATGACGCAACTCATATTGCGAACCTATTTTTCAAGGAAGTCGTCAAACTTCATGGCTTGCCAAAGAGTATCGTGTCTGATCGAGATACCAAGTTCGTAGGGAATTTCTGGAGGACCTTATGGAAGAAGTTGGGGACAAGTTTTTATTTTAGCTCAACATATCATCCTTAGACGGATGGATAGACAGAGGTCGTAAACATGAGCTTGGGATATTTGTTTAGAAGCTTAGTGACTAAACATCATAGTCAATGGGATCACATTTTTCCACAAGCGGAATTCGCTTACAATGATTCACTCAATAGAAGCATAGGGAAGAGTCCATTCCAGATTGTATATGGAATGCAACCAAGGGAGTTTATGAATTGAATGATTCAGAACAAAATGAATTCAGGAGTGCTAGTGCAAAGGACTTTGTAGAAGGAATGAAGGAGCTTCACAGCCAAATTAAGGAGCGATTGCAGAGTTCAAGTCAAGAATACAAGCGGAGAGCAGATCAACACAGGTGAGAACTTCAATTTGAAGTTGTTGATCTGATTCTTACACATCTGAGGAAGGAGAGGTTCCCAAGGGGAACGTATAATAAGCTAAAGATGAAAAAGATTGGACCGTGCAAGGTCATAAGGAAATTTGGGGCAAACACATATGAGATTGAATTACCCGATGGGGTCAAAATCTCACCGATATTCAATGTTGTGGATTTGTACCCTTACAGAGCTAAAGAAGCAGGAGAAGAGGAGGAACAGAAAGAAATTCAATGGAAAAAACAAATGCCTGCAGCTGTAGAGCCATAGATGGAAAGAAAAATTGACAAAAGGGTTAGCAAAAAGACCAGGAGAAAAGAGTATTTTGAATACTTGGTCAAATGGAAAGGACATCTACTTGAAGATGCCAGTTGGGAGGATGAAGCAGCAATTCATAAGCATGGACAGACTGTGCAAGAGCTCATGAACAAGAATTCATGAAAATTTTCAAGCGAGGGAGTATGATGTAGGATCATCGTAAGCAACCAGCCAAGAAAGCAACGTAAAAGCGGGAGATAGTTGGAAAAGCACTAGCGCACATTTTGAAGTGTTTTGAGATTAATGAATGGACATTAATGTAATAGTTAAGGGAAGCATACTTACACTTATGTCTAGATTTTGTAAACAGATCTTGAGCATTGCTCTCATCTATAGTATGTAAAGGCATTTATGTGTAATGAATGCAAGTAGGTATATTTAATTTAATAGATTAGACAGTTTAGAAGCGCAGGAGGGAAAACAGATATAGACACCCTCACCCTTATATTATTGTAAATTTTGGAGATGATCATTGAGAATTCATAATTTGTAGAGTTGTAGCAGAGAGTTGTAGAGAAGAACCCATGTACAAAAGCACTTGAGTTAATATATGAAGCTTTGACTCAACTTTCATGGTGTTATGATGCTTATTGTTGACATTTGTTGAATGGTATGTTTACAATTGATTTGTTTCTCTGTTATGCATTTGTTTCAATGCTGCATTGTGTGTATGATTTCATGGTGAATGTATGAAGTCTAAGAGAGGAGAAGAATGAGTTTCAATTGTTTCTCTTCCTAAGAATTCCTGCAAGGAGTGCAGTGAACGTCCGCAAGGTGTGCGTTGACGAGGGTCTAAGTTTCATCTCGGAAAGCTCAGGAGAGATACCATTGTTCTCATACCATCTGAAGTACAGGTTAAGCACAGAGCCATGAAAGGTGTGTGCAGACTGGTTAGAGACTTAGAACTTATCAACTAAGGGGAATATTGAGAGGACCATTGTTGCAAAGAGTGCACAGGGTCAGAGACTCAAATAACCTGAGGTTATTTGAAGATTTTCCACAAGGAGTGCGAGAAAGGATCCTTTTGGAGAGCTTGAGTTTACAAGTGAAAGATCATGAAGGATAACACCTTTGAAGTGCTCAAAGGGAGACGGAGATTGAAATCATCTCATAGAAGTTAAGTTTAGGAGGGAGAACACTGAGTCGTTTGGACAGGGGTCATTGAAGAGTGCATCTGGTGGTCAGAATTCTCCGTGGAGAACTTGCGAAGTCGTGAGGATCGTAGGATCCAGAGGAGCTATAAGGTGGTTAGGAGTAGGATGAATCTTCCACCCTGACATCAAGAATCAACGTGGACCATTGATCGTGATTTGTTTGAGCTGTCAGATCATTTTGGGGATTTGGGATTCACAAGTTTGGAGTGCAGGACAAAATCCTTGGTCACGCAAATTCTCGGGTCGCTAAAAGGATTATCAAGTGTGGAATTTCAGAATTTCTATAATTTGGGGTTCGACATACCAAAAATTTCGATGACAAGGAACCGAAACTCTTTGCATTGAAAATCCCAAAGTTGTGAAACACGGTGTGCCTTTGGTGTGGGATTTCGGCATTTCGGTTTTCCGGAGTTTGGGAAGTAGAGGAGGTAGCGACTTTGGAATTGAGAGTTTCAAACTCCCGGTTCGCGAAATCCCAAAGAGGGAAAGGAAAAAGTCCTGAAAAGGTTGAGGGACAATAGTCGTTGGGTACCAATCGGGTTTCGTAGTTTTGGGACTCAAGAAGTGGAGTTGCATCATCAACACAACTCCCGAAATCGCGAAGAGAGAAGTGTTGAAAGGTGGGTCCCAAGTATCAGTCAGAGGATACATGTGGAAATAGTCAAAGGAGAGGTCAAGCTTCGACGAAAATCCCGAAAGGCCATCGATCTCACATTCCATGGACGTTGAACCCATTTCAGCATTCCGGCATTTCAGAGTTCGGGGAATCATAAGGGAAGAGGAACGACTGTTGGTTGTTCGCTCAAAGTCCCGAAAGACGAAACTAGTGGGTAAAAGGTGGCATGTGCTCGTCGCGTTGGAGAAGTCAACCTTATTGACGTTTCACATTTCAACATTTGTAAAGAGTTGTGGAAATACATCAGGACTCTCCAATTCCCAAAATACGAAGTCCTTTGTGGCTTAAACAAAGGGTTGGATTAACCCTTGGCTTGGTTTTAGTGACGATCCTGAGTGGATCTCGGCCCGAGGGCAGGGGGTCTGCATCAGATTTCAATGGCTAGATGGCCTGTAGGAATAATAAATACATCTCCTGCACTTATTTCACCATCCACTCTTCTATATGCCTTCACTTCACTTTCACTTTTTATTGGCTTCTTCTACCACTGGGATTACAATCTCCACTCTTCCCCACCCTTTTCATACCATTGACACTAAATTGGAATGGCTTCTCTAGTGAAGACCTATCATCACTTTGCTTTTGTGTCTTGTATATCCTATCGACATGTCTTGTCTTCTCAATGGAGGATATAACTTTGAATCGACTTTAATGTAATATCCATACTCATACTCATTAAAGAATTTGAGCATCTTAGTATGCATATTGAAAGTCTTCTATGGTTCCTCAAAGATTTCTAGATGATTCTTCAATGCCCATGGCCATGACAGGAATTGATCATTCCTTTGTTTTCTGCTCAAATAAATTATAGAACCTCTCTATCAAGCCAAATCTCTAGAGAAACCATGGCGGCCTTCTCATCAAACTTGCTTTGATTAGTGACCTCACGTCTCAGTTATCCTCTGCTTCCAGGCACTATGTGTGGCGTGAAATAGGTGCCCACAACCGCCATAGCCAACACTAGTTCCATCTTTACCTCGACCTCAGTCCCTTGAAACCATGTAGGGGCTTCCTCCTCACTCGTGAATGGAGCACAAAGTACCATTGCCTCTTCCTTCCTCACAAATAGAATCATTCTAATTTCTGTGAGATTGGACTCCATTCTCTACACTCGATGACCAACGACCATACGCGAGGGACCAAACCATATGTATGATACCACTTGTTTTGATAGTTTTGTAAACAGAATTAATGAACAGATAAAATAGAAATATAAAACATCACACAACAGAGGGGGTGATGATATTCTTTGTTGCTTCTATCAATAATGGAGAAATGAATTTATAAGTCTCATGAATAACTTCATGGACTTCCATATTGGAAATATCTCAAGCATTTATGGGCATACAAAAAGACAAACTTTTGAGAAACCTCAATCCAAATGAATGTAACTACAAGGTGTGTTGTCACCACCCAACATGGAAAATATATAGTTTTGATAAAGTTGTTTAGTACCAACCATTAAAAGTAGATACTTCRTCCATTGTAGTCACTTCATCAAAGACATTAYTGYCATTAAACATAACATAAATAAAGACAAAAAAATAACAATTTTTTGTACATTCACTGCAACAACAGAGATGACTACTTGCAAAGTTGATAGTGACACAATTGAAATGAGACATGCAAATAGCCAAATGTTACAATGTTTATGCCTTTGATAAAAAAAAAAAAAAAAAATTATTGCCTTTGCATAGCCCTTGATTATAAAACATTTGAATAACAACAAAAAATTATTTTATAGATTTAAAAATATTGAATTGTGCAATTCAATAATTTTGTTGATTTTATTATGACACCAAAAACATTGAATTGATTTTGTGTTCACAACCAGACAAAGATATCCCAGTACCATATTCCACATTTGACATGTGTGTAGGGAAGCTAGGCAATATTTTTGAAGGAGATGTTGTAGTATTATATGGCCCTACCTTTGTCAATGCTCTGTCATATAACAAGGTTTGAGATCATTAAAAAAAGTAAATATGAAAGGGGATATTGTAGTTGTTTTATTGCATTGAATTTAACCTCTGTAGTTGAAAAAATACCATTGGCTTGTACTCAATGTAGGCTCACTCCAAACACTACAATCAAAGGACTTTTGGAAGCAAACCACTATTACTCAGTTGGTATTTTTGTAACAATTATTTCAACATGTCCCTAAAACAATAGTAAATATGAAATCTATGTCAAAGATGGGAAGATGACACATGACAATGCCATAGTAAGCATTACAATCCCAACATTCTTTTTATTTCATTTACCAAATTACAAGTTTCATTTTGTTTTTGTGCATATTTCATATTTGCATGTTTTCTTAATTACTACAATTTACATTTTTGCAATGCTTATTAGGTTCACTTGAATGGCTATTACATCAAACATACTTTGAAATGGAACAACTTATAGATACAATTCTTTAGTATCATGCTTGGTACTGAAATTCAATTAGTTTTCCAACTAATTTCTTTTTCTTTTCTTAGATCTCAATAACAGACTAACAAAGACCCTATGACCCAAAAAAACAACATTGTAGATCACTAGAATCCACAAACCAATTTATCTCTGCTTGCTTGTGTTCAAGGCATTTTGCAATGATTGTAAGCAATTCTTTATAACAACATAGTTTCCAATAGAGAAACATGTTATATTGTACAAAATATGCCCATAAAACATCATATTCATATGAACACACTATACAATGTACATTTCACAAAACAGATGACAAGGTCAATTGCACTTTGCCAATAGAACTTCTCCAACAAGTTTTCCCAAAAATTGTTGAGATACCATTTGCACAATACAAACAAAATATTTTAGAAAAAAATTTCTTGTTATGGGGGTTATGATAAGTGAAATTATGGTAAGGGACCAATTCAAGGGAGGAGTTGTTGGCCTTATGGAGTATTTAGTTTTTTCCTCATTTCAAACAAGTTACTTATGTGTAACTAGTGGGAGATTCAAAAGTTATAGTTGATTGGTTTTCCTTAAAAAATAATTTGCAAGTGATCTCTTTAAAGCCTTGGATGGAAAAAATTCGTCATGTGAGTTCAAAATTCCAGGTGCTGAAGATTCAACATATATATAGGGAGTTTAATATGGAAACAGATTTGCTCTCTAAACAAGCTCTGGATTTGGAGGAAGAATTTTTTTTTTTTGCTGAGGAAGGTTCTGGTGAAGAGCCTTTCAAGTTTCTATCTATTTTCTAATATGAAATTATGGTTTTGTTTCATGGTTTTTTGAATTTTGTATGGGGTTGTAAAGTTTTGATGGTCTTTTGAATGTTTTGAATGGCTTTTGGGGTGGGGAAGGATAGCTATTGGAAGATGATTTGGAGAATTTTATGATCAATAATTTGTAATGTTTTCTTTATATTATTAATAAGTACTTTTTTTCAGTGTGAAAAAAAAGTGAAACTTTTAGGATTACAATAGACAAATTATTATCGATGTCAAAAAAAATTAACATGACTTCATATCTCCATGTAAATTCAATGAACTACAAAAAAAAAAAAATTACTTTGAAAATAGGAGGTTGCCATATGTTTGTTAACATTATGAAAAATCAACATATGTTATCAAAATATTTTATATACTATCTCAATGCACCTCATTAACATATTTCTATACTTTGTTTTTGAATCTCAATCAAAACA
>JZKD02S0643665.1:109136-124768 GCA_000966675.3 Picea glauca
AAAGTAAACCTAGAAAAAATCCTAAAATCTGATATTGGATACATAGATTTCAAAAACATTTGCATCACTCCTGACTACTTGCAACAAAACAAGAAAACTATATTTTCAATGATCTGACAATTGGAACCCCCAAATTTTTTCATCACATTTACAAGTGCAAAGAATCACTAGGATCTGTTGGTGAATACGATGTTTGCATTGTATAGAAACAAGAAATGAAAAAACAAACTAATACATTGGAAAATGATGGCATTGACTACCTCATAAGAAAATACCCAGTGACATGTACTCGTTACTATAGACATAAATAAATGCTTTGAGGCAATTGATATGTCATGATAAAACGTTCTTCGGAAAAATATCGGACTATTGTTTTGTGACTGAGTTCCAAAATAGAGGGAGTGAGCATGACCACGCATTGTTATGGATAGAGGGTGCATCGGTCTATGGAAATGACAAAAACTCACAAATCGAGTAGTTTTTGGAAAAATACATAACATGCAACACAAATCATTTGGATCCAGAACTTGCCAAAGTTCATAGACATTACCATACAAGAAGCTATTAAAAACTAAAAAAATCACATTACAGATACAACTTCCCTGTGCCGCCAATGAGAACAATAAGAATCATAGAACCAATTAGTTTATAGGACAATGTTCTCATTGAGAAATCTAAATATTTTTTCGCATTTATAGAACAAAGAGACTTTGATGACTTAATGAACTTCAAAGACTTCTTGGCAGAACTAAATCTAACAGAATTTGAGTACATCCAAGTGATACAATCTACACTTAAACAACCAACAATTTTCCTTAAATGAAAACTTTCACATATTTGGAACAACAGTTTCTCCAAGGACATGCCAATTATGTGGACTACAAATACAAATGCACAGTATGTCTTCAATGCATATGTTGCAACATCATATTGTACCGTGTACATGAAAAAGGTTGACAAATCTATGACAAATGCATTCAAAAAAATACGCAAAGAACATGAAAAAAGTCATATTGATGCTATGCAAATGATACGTACACTTTGAAATACATTACTTAATCTTCAACAAATATCTTCTCAACAAGCAATCCACATTGCACTTTCCCTGCCTCTGAACTGTATTTCAAGGAAATGTGTCTTCATAAACACATCTCCACTTGACACACGCACATTCGTTCTTAAACCACAATATTTTCCAGAACAAGAGCCTGAACCTCCAGCATCCACCTCCTATTAAGCATATCTACCTTGCAGAGTTCGTATCACATTAGAAAAAAAATGGTACACCCATATCAAAAAGAAAAAAACCAAATGTAATACGCTTTGTCAAATACAACAAACACATCGACTATGAAAACTTTTGTAGAGAAAAATTGTTTTTGTATGCTCCATTTGATCAAAATGAAAACACATTAAAACATAAATTCCCTACATGGGAAGCTGCATATATTACTTATGATATTACAGTACAAACCAATGAATCTAGATTTACATACAATGTCAACCCAACATGGGGTGATTTAGAAAGTGCAGTTCATGAACTAGAAAACCCTAACAATGTTGATGAGACATTAACAAACCATAAAACAACTAGAACTCTATGTAAGTCCTATGACTTGCAAGCATATTTTCCTTGTCCTCGAGCAGTAACCATTGAAAAACGTATCAATCTTGGCTCTCAAGTCATAAAACATCCTTTCTTTATCGAAAACAACAAATACTACAGAGTTAGACGACTATTGAATCAAGAACAACAAACAATCCTAAAGGACATTGCAATGAAGAAACGCTTAAACATGCACACTCATGTGCACTTGTTCCTTACAGGTAGAGCATGAACATGAAAGACATTCACAGCGAAAGAACTATTCCAAATTCTTATATGAATCTATGATTCAAACAATTTGAATAACCCTATGAAACCAAAGGGACTAATAGTTGCATATACAGGAAAAGTTGCATATAATGTAGGTGGAACAATAGTCCACTCTGCTTTGTTTATGCCTTTTAAGAAGTCACATTTTCTTCCACTCATCAAGGAAATGTTAGATACCTTGTCTAAGCTTTATGATGAACTACAACTTGTCTTCATAGATGAGGCATCTTTGATTGGAAATCACTTCTTATATTCTATTGACAACTGACTGAGAAACATAAAACATGTTCACATCAAATACTTTGGGGGCATTGACATGATATTCTGTGGGGATATTTACCAGGTGAAACCCATCCAAGATTCTCTGATATTTGAACAACCTACAATGAATATGAAAACAATGATGTGTGACTTTTGGAAAGACAATATAAAATTCTTTGAATTACATACTACAATGCGCCAGAGAAATGAAACATTTATTGCAATTCTGAATAGAATGCGAACAAACAACCAAACATGTGATGACTTAAAACATATCAATTCAAGGTGCATGCAACCTGCACCAACATACCCAACCTTCCCTTACCTTTTCTACAAAAATAGGTATGTTGCAATGCATAACATGTACATGCTATAGCTCATGCCTAGAGATGATATCATCATCAATTCAATTGACCTTCAAAAAGACAACCATGGAAATTTACCATGTCATCAACATATATCAACTTTGCCTTTGCAACTTGTCCTAAAATTAGACATGCTAGTTGAAATATATTCCTATAACTATAATTCACACGATGGCTTGGTGAATGGTGTAGATGGAATAATCAAATCTTATACCAAAACAAAAAAAGTTGATGTCCTCTGGGTTAAGTTCCATGACCCGCATATTGGCCACCGACAAGCAAAACATTTAGCTTATCTATATAATTCAGACACTGCATACGATTGGACACATATCTTACGAATATCAAAACTAGTATCGACATCAGCAAAGACAGGTCAATTGAAGATTCAAAAATAGTTTTCAATTAAACTTGCATGTGAATGTACAGTCCACAGATCACAAGGGCTAACACTTAATAGTGTTGCGTTCATCCCTGCTAGAATACGAATACATGGAATTGTATACACAACTCTATCCCATGTCAGAATCATAGACTCCTTGTATTTGCTAAGCGCTCTTACAAAATATAACTTCCAAATCAAATATAACGTTGATATTGAGATGCAACGCCTTAGGACTAGCGCAAAATGGAATCTACAATATGATTACCAATCCATACAAACAAACTCATCTGTATCATTTCTCTCACTTAACATGCACATCCTACATGCACATATGAATGATATACTCAATGAATATGACACAATGCAATCTGATATTATGTTCTCGCAGGAAACATACATGACATTATGCATGCAAAACAAGCAATTTCCAAATCACAATTGCATATCAAGTTACATTACACATGGAGTGATGGTACTAGTGAAAAAACATGTAACAATTTTGGAGCATATGCATTTCGAAGAAAACAATGTTGAGATGGTGCTAGTAAGAGTAATATTCCATGAATCAGAAATTGCAATATTGAATCTATATGCCACTCTGCAAGCAACATTTAACAACATACTGAATGTTGTTTCAAATTCATTACAACATTTACATCTGAACAAAAACATTATCATTCTAGGAGACTTCAATATTGACATGCTACAAATTGTGTCAGAACAAAAGAATTGGAAAACTGCATGTGCAATTACAGTATTTGCTTTCTTTTGGATAAGATAAACCATGCACAAAACACACTTATTGACCATGTATGGTCAAATGTGTCCATTTCACAATACAACCTCTTTATCTTATACACATACTCGTCTGATCACGATATAATTTGTATTGTACTTGAATTATGAACTATACATCAAGCATATTACAAAATCATGTTTCCATGTCTCAAAGGATATTTGGCTAACTTGTTGCACAAAACCAAATTATTCAGCTAGAATCATCTAACTTCTTAGTTTTTTTCGGTTTGTAATATATTTTGGAAGAAAGAATTCTATATAGACACATACATGGATCAAGAAAAACAAAGGTACATGCTTCTAACACTATTTGTTACTCTATTCCTTTAATTCTAGTTTACTATATGTAAATATTCCCTGTCTTTCCTTACATACCAACTTACATTCATGTTCATTGTATTTTGTACTTTCAGTCATTGAAACAAACAAAATAATTGGACAAGACAAGGAAATATTAACCAGAAATGTAGAAGAAGACATACAAAGGTGCATGCTTCTACTCATATTCCATGTTCCATTGCTTTGTATTTCATTTATTTTGTGTATATTTATTCTACTGATTTGTAACTCAATTTTTTTTATATGTAGATACTACATATCTTCATACATATTGTCTTATCTTCATGTCAATTGTATGTTTTGTGCTGCTACATTGAAATAAATAAATTTTATTCAATTTTTTTTACATGTGTTCCTACATATAAACTTGGCTTCATGTCCATTGTATTCTCTACATTTCTACATTTAAAAAAACAGACTAATTGAACAAGAGGATGAAGCCTTATGTACCACAACTAAGGAAGTTGAAGTACAATCTTCCAAAAGGTATACCAACAGTAATAGTAAATCAAACACAATGCATGTGCTTAATGTACATCCATATCAATTATGAACAATATACAATGTGTGTGCATATTTAATTGTTGTCATGTTCGATGTACACATGTTTGCATTAGAAAAAATTGGACAAGTGACATGGGCATGAGTATTCAATCATCACAAACATCAACACAACAACAAGGCCAAAGATAAAGATTCATATATTATTCTCTTGACATGTTTATGAAACAAATATTCTCAGTTATTTATTCAACTATGCCATGGTAAATATGTTGATGTCATTTACAATACATGTTTTTTAGTTCACAAGAACTATCGACAAGTACAAGTGAAATGCCCAACATAGTGCAAGGTCCAGAGACAAAGAGGTATGGTTACAAAACTCTAGCATGCATACTTTATCCAAATTGTGCATCTACTTGTACATTGACACAACAAAAAAAAGATATATATATACAAACTTCCATTCACATTACTTTTCTTGTTCCAAAAAAATTTCACCAAGTCTAAACTTATATCACCCAATATACTATCAATAAAAGGCTTAAACAACAGTCGAACTGGACAACTGTCCACTAGAGACATAATGGTCATGTATAGCACCCACTTAGACTAGGAAAACAAAAGTAGATGCATTATGCGTGCAAAGATGACAGACAATGAAGCCATGATGACAATTGCATTGACTATCCCTACACAACTTGTCCAGAAACATGCAGAGAAGATCTTGCNAGAACATGAAAAAAGTCATATTGATGCTATGCAAATGATACGTACACTTTGAAATACATTACTTAATCTTCAACAAATATCTTCTCAACAAGCAATCCACATTGCACTTTCCCTGCCTCTGAACTGTATTTCAAGGAAATGTGTCTTCATAAACACATCTCCACTTGACACACGCACATTCGTTCTTAAACCACAATATTTTCCAGAACAAGAGCCTGAACCTCCAGCATCCACCTCCTATTAAGCATATCTACCTTGCAGAGTTCGTATCACATTAGAAAAAAAATGGTACACCCATATCAAAAAGAAAAAAACCAAATGTAATACGCTTTGTCAAATACAACAAACACATCGACTATGAAAACTTTTGTAGAGAAAAATTGTTTTTGTATGCTCCATTTGATCAAAATGAAAACACATTAAAACATAAATTCCCTACATGGGAAGCTGCATATATTACTTATGATATTACAGTACAAACCAATGAATCTAGATTTACATACAATGTCAACCCAACATGGGGTGATTTAGAAAGTGCAGTTCATGAACTAGAAAACCCTAACAATGTTGATGAGACATTAACAAACCATAAAACAACTAGAACTCTATGTAAGTCCTATGACTTGCAAGCATATTTTCCTTGTCCTCGAGCAGTAACCATTGAAAAACGTATCAATCTTGGCTCTCAAGTCATAAAACATCCTTTCTTTATCGAAAACAACAAATACTACAGAGTTAGACGACTATTGAATCAAGAACAACAAACAATCCTAAAGGACATTGCAATGAAGAAACGCTTAAACATGCACACTCATGTGCACTTGTTCCTTACAGGTAGAGCATGAACATGAAAGACATTCACAGCGAAAGAACTATTCCAAATTCTTATATGAATCTATGATTCAAACAATTTGAATAACCCTATGAAACCAAAGGGACTAATAGTTGCATATACAGGAAAAGTTGCATATAATGTAGGTGGAACAATAGTCCACTCTGCTTTGTTTATGCCTTTTAAGAAGTCACATTTTCTTCCACTCATCAAGGAAATGTTAGATACCTTGTCTAAGCTTTATGATGAACTACAACTTGTCTTCATAGATGAGGCATCTTTGATTGGAAATCACTTCTTATATTCTATTGACAACTGACTGAGAAACATAAAACATGTTCACATCAAATACTTTGGGGGCATTGACATGATATTCTGTGGGGATATTTACCAGGTGAAACCCATCCAAGATTCTCTGATATTTGAACAACCTACAATGAATATGAAAACAATGATGTGTGACTTTTGGAAAGACAATATAAAATTCTTTGAATTACATACTACAATGCGCCAGAGAAATGAAACATTTATTGCAATTCTGAATAGAATGCGAACAAACAACCAAACATGTGATGACTTAAAACATATCAATTCAAGGTGCATGCAACCTGCACCAACATACCCAACCTTCCCTTACCTTTTCTACAAAAATAGGGATGTTGCAATGCATAACATGTACATGCTATAGCTCATGCCTAGAGATGATATCATCATCAATTCAATTGACCTTGAAAAAGACAACCATGGAAATTGTGTCAGAACAAAAGAATTGGAAAACTACATGTGCAATTACAGTATTTGCTTTCTTTTGGATAAGATAAACCATGCACAAAACACACTTATTGACCATGTATGGTCAAATGTGTCAATTTCACAATACAACCTCTTTATCTTATACACATACTGGTCTGATCACAATATAATTTGTATTGTACTTGAATTATGAACTATACATCAAGCATATTACAAAATCATATTTCCATGTCTCAAAGGATATTTGGCTAACTTGTTGCACAAAACCAAATTATTCAGCTAGAATCATCTAACTTCTTAGTTTTTTTTCGGTTTGTAATATATTTTGGAAGAAAGAATTCTATATAGACACATACATGGATCAAGAAAAACAAAGGTACATGCTTCTAACACTATTTGTTACTCTATTCCTTTAATTCTAGTTTACTATATGTAAATATTCCCTGTCTTTCCTTACATACCAACTTACATTCATGTTCATTGTATTTTGTACTTTCAGTCATTGAAACAAACAAAATAATTGGACAAGACAAGGAAATATTAACCAGAAATGTAGAAGAAGACATACAAAGGTGCATGCTTCTACTCATATTCCATGTTCCATTGCTTTGTATTTCATTTATTTTGTGTATATTTATTCTACTGATTTGTAACTCAATTTTTTTTATATGTAGATACTACATATCTTCATACATATTGTCTTATCTTCATGTCAATTGTATGTTTTGTGCTGCTACATTGAAATAAATAAATTTTATTCAATTTTTTTTACATGTGTTCCTACATATAAACTTGGCTTCATGTCCATTGTATTCTCTACATTTCTACATTTAAAAAAACAGACTAATTGAACAAGAGGATGAAGCCTTATGTACCACAACTAAGGAAGTTGAAGTACAATCTTCCAAAAGGTATACCAACAGTAATAGTAAATCAAACACAATGCATGTGCTTAATGTACATCCATATCAATTATGAACAATATACAATGTGTGTGCATATTTAATTGTTGTCATGTTCGATGTACACATGTTTGCATTAGAAAAAATTGGACAAGTGACATGGGCATGAGTATTCAATCATCACAAACATCAACACAACAACAAGGCCAAAGATAAAGATTCATATATTATTCTCTTGACATGTTTATGAAACAAATATTCTCAGTTATTTATTCAACTATGCCATGGTAAATATGTTGATGTCATTTACAATACATGTTTTTTAGTTCACAAGAACTATCGACAAGTACAAGTGAAATGCCCAACATAGTGCAAGGTCCAGAGACAAAGAGGTATGGTTACAAAACTCTAGCATGCATACTTTATCCAAATTGTGCATCTACTTGTACATTGACACAACAAAAAAAAGATATATATATACAAACTTCCATTCACATTACTTTTCTTGTTCCAAAAAAATTTCACCAAGTCTAAACTTATATCACCCAATATACTATCAATAAAAGGCTTAAACAACAGTCGAACTGGACAACTGTCCACTAGAGACATAATGGTCATGTATAGCACCCACTTAGACTAGGAAAACAAAAGTAGATGCATTATGCGTGCAAAGATGACAGACAATGAAGCCATGATGACAATTGCATTGACTATCCCTACACAACTTGTCCAGAAACATGCAGAGAAGATCTTGCAGGTAATGGTATATCCATTACAAATTTCAATATATTACCGAAAATAGTATATGACTATGGTGATTGTGATCGAATTATATTTCTCAATGAAACAAGTGTTGTTGAAAAAGCTCCCACGGTTTGCTCAGAATATCATTTCATACCAGACACAACAATCAACCAATTTGCAGAGAACAATGACATTTACCCAATTGAAACCATTGGTGCAGCTGTCACATTTGCAAGAAAAGTTATCTTGCAACATATTCTCCATATAAAAGATGAAAACTCAGACAACTACAAGGCAATGGTATTTTTTTCCATAAACTTTTTTTTGTCCTTTGCTTTGAAACGCTCATATATATCAGACATCTTACATAACTATTAAATTGTTCCATGGTGCAGCTACAATTGTTCGAAACCTATGCAGATTTATTTTCCTCAATGGAAAAACAATTGCATAAAGGGAAATTTTCAATTATGTTGTTAAAAAATATAACGAATAAAAGAGATGTTAAAGAAAGGATCTTTTGCACAACCCAAGCAACATTTGTAACAAAATTGCGAACAAACATAGTACAGGATCTCAAGAAACTAACTAGCTCCACCACTGTTATACGTATACATATACACCTCCTACACTGATTTGTTTTTACACATATATATTATATTGTTCAATATATTAACTACTATGTTCATGTGTGCAGGTTGAGAGTGTTCTAGTTGCAACAAATGCCTACTTGACCCCCTTCGAGCCTGTATGTTCCAATTGCAATTCTTTCGCTTTTGCCTCTGCATTCATAAATGATGGAACAATTGATTGTCTACGATGTGGTGCAAAATTCCATTACATATATATTCATTGCATGAACGTTGTCATATAAATACTCAACAACACAATTTTACACTGTATAGTTAAACAACGTGTTTTACAAGATGTGCTTCCTGGGTTGATAGAATTTCCATATGAAATATACCTGCAGAAAAAGGCAAAGACTATCTACATTCTACGTGACTTCCACGTCCATAGAAAATTTACTTTAAATGAGGACAATGCCATACTGCATATCGGTTGAACCCCCCAAAAAAATTTACATATCATGCATTGACAAGAAACAAAACAATGTGATATTTTTCTATACATGTTACCCAATCAAGATATGAATAAAGTTTTCCACTACCATGGAAAAGTGAACTAGAGACGCATAAGATTGTTGAGTCCAAGAATGAAAAGCATGAGGAAAAACCTCATACAAAGTACCCAATTGTGAATAAATTAGGTCCATCATTTGAGCTGTCAAAATGGCTTGCTCTTCTGAACAGAGCCATCAGACATTTTAAATAATATTGCAAATTTTTCATTGTTCAAAGTCCACTAAGTTAAATGCTGACAATCTTTTCCAAAACTAGTAATGTTAGAACATTGTCACGTCAACGTGATCTTGGTTCATAGTAATATTAGAATAAAATGTTCCTAGTGATATTGGTTCATGTTAATATATAAATCAACGAATTTGTTGGTTCCCATTTGAGAGTTTAGTTATAGAAGGGATACAATTCCCACTCCTTGTTGATTTTCCCTTGTGTTGTGTTTGCCAAACTTTTGATCATGTTCTTTGGTGTTGTAGTTCAAGGTTCTCACTGACCTGGTTTTTGGATTATGACTGGATAGTAGATTTAGGATCTTAGCGCTTTTTCTATGATCTTAAGGAATATATAGGACCTTCCTTGCCTTTTAATGTAGGCTCTATGGAGCAAATGTAATGTGTACTTCATTTAACTAGTTTTGCTTGATTAATGAAATTACCATAATTCGTTTTTGGAAATATTTTGAAAAAAAAAAGGATATGTGCTAGCTGAAGTTAAATGGAAATATTCTATCAACCACACAAAAATTAAATTTCAAGTTTGTCATTGTTATACTTATGCTCAAATTGATAGTACAATAAATTTATTTCAACAACCCTCCATTGATTCTCTTTATCTTTTTTATGCTTCTCTTATGCAAACACATCCTCGAAAATATAGGTATGGTTCACTTTATCTATTCCTTGATTGAAATGCCTATAAAGCTATGTAAACAACTTCATAGTTGATGTTGGTCCTAAATTCTACCCTTGGTTGCTAAATGGCAGAGTTAGGCCACCACGAGTTTGGAATGTTCGTTATTTTCAATTTTTTTATCACTTAGACGGTTGGTTCACCAAGACAAGAGTGTGGAGAGATTGACAAGATGATATGGATGAGTGTTATCCTTGCCTATTGTTACACCAATGTCAGACAAGTGACATAATAAAGGTGAAAAATGAAGGGAAATAACAAACCATTCAATGAATAATCTAGTGCAAGAAGTTTAATACTTAAAATAATGTTTCAACACATTAAACAATGTATCAAAAACAAAATTAATGTCACGGGTTGCAATACAAACAAATCTTCATCAAAGAATTAGATTTTCTCACAGGCGCCCCAGGTGCACCCTAGTTGCCCAAACTGACCGATAGTTCAATCTACCAAATCAACCTCCCTATTATCGAATTGGCAGAGGTGAATATTATGGGATATGAATTTTTTGTGTGTGTGGATCTTTAATTGGGAAAAATTGTTGGTTATTTTAGTTTTTTTAAGGCATTATCACAGTAAGAATGCAACATTATGCTAGCCCACTGTTATCTACAAAGGTGTTGACGTCATGTCCATATTTAATATTGTGCATATATTAAAGCTTGTCATATTTGAGAATATGCTTGCATATAAAAATGTTAAGTCGTATATTTTGTCTATTGCTTATGGGTTTGAGAAAAATTTGTGAGCCAAAAACACCTTTCAAATTGGAACATGGTTTACATTTGGGCTACAAAAATACTATTAAAATAAAATAATATGAATAATATTGAAATAAATATAAACAAAATCTCTTTAAACTTGAACCTGAGTTTGTCGAGCTCCAAGTATATTTCATAGATGAGAATGTTTTTCACGTAGTTAATGTGTTTCTATCGCTTGATAATTATCAGACTAAGTGTTGCTGTGTGAGGGATAAAGTTATTTTCTCCCTTTATTTTCCCTCTTCTATACTTACCCATTTTTCCCTTTTCTTCTTCACCTCTATTATCCCTTTTTGGTTCTATACTTAGTCGCATTTCTATGATCGCGGGTTCTCGAGTTGGAGGACTCACAGATCCTCATCTCCAACGATATTCTCACATCATGAGTCCGACCGACCATCGATCATTTCCATACTTAGCCAATTTTATGACCACGGGTTCCCGGGTTAGCGCTATCGAACTCTCATGCCTGGTGTTTCATGATATACATCTTGCACCCAAAACTTCGGTGATATACAATTCGATCTCGGACTCCTCAAAATCGCAAGCTTCACTCTACCTATGATGAGTCCATATGAACGACACATCTTTCCATACTTATTCGATTCATCACCTCCTATTGTCACAGATTCGCGGGTTCATGGACTCCCTGGTTCACAAAAGTTTCAAAGAATTTTTCGCTCCCATCCATGCTCGCCACCTTCATGCCCTTCCAAATGCACATTAATTATGATTTTATTAGTGAAAAATCACCACATAGGTTCGAAAATATTGGCATTAATAAGAGAAAATCTAGAGGACATCTCCCATTAAATATTATCATCCTCCAACGTTCGTTTTAAATACTATCATGCCACAATTACTGTCACAGGTTGCAATACAAACAAATATTCATTAAAGCATTATCTTTTCTCACAAGTACCCTAGGTGCACCCTAGTCGCCTGAACTGACCGATAGTTCGATCTACCAAATCAACCTCCCTATTATCGAATTGGCAGAGCTGAATATTATGGGATCTAAAAAACAAATTGTGTGGATTTTGAATAGGGAAAAATTGTTGGCTATTTTAGTTTTTTTAAGGCATTATCACAGTAAGAATGCAACATTATGCTAGCCCATTGTTATCTACAAAGGTGTTTACTTCATATCCCTATTTAATATTGTGATATATTAAAGCTTGTCATATTTGAGAATATGCTTGCATATAAAAATGTTAAGTCATATATATTTTTCTATTGCTTATGGGTTTGAGAAAAATTTGTGAGTCGTAAACACCCTTCAAATTGGAACATGGTTTACATTTGGACCACAAAAATACTATTAAAATAAAATAATATGAATAATATTGAAATAAATATAAACAAAATCTCTTTAAACTTGAACCAGAATTTGTCGATCTCCAAGTATATTTCATAGTTGAGAATTTTTTTCTCATACTTAATGTGTTTCTATCACTTGATAATTATCAGAATAAGTGTTGTTGTGTGAGGGCTAAATTTATTTTCTCCATTTCTTTTCCCTCTTCTATACTTACCTGTTTTTCCCTTTTTTTCTTCCCCTCTATTATCCCTTTTTGGTTCTATACTTAGTCACATTTCTATGATCGTGGTTTCTTGGGTTGGCGGACTGGCATATGCTCATCTCCATCTATATCCTCACATCACGAGTCTGACAGAACACCATTCCTTTCCATAATTAGCCAATTTTATGACCATCGGTTCCCAGGTTGGTGTTATCAAACTCTCATGCCCTCTGTTCCGTGATATACATCTTGCACCAAAAACTTATGTGATCTACAATTCGACCCCAGACTCTTCGAACTTGCAAGCTTCACTCTACCTATGATGAGTCTGTCTGACTGCCCCACCTTTCCATACTTTGTCGATTATTCACCTCCTGTTGTCACTAATTCGCGGGTTCACGAACTCCCGGGTCCACAAAAGTTTCAAATCATTTTTCGCTCTTGTCCATCCCCGCCACCTTCATGCCCTTCCCAATGCACATTAATTATGTTTTTATTAGTGACAACTCACCACACAGGTTCGAAAATACTGGCATAAATAGGCAAAAAGATCAAGGACATCTCCCATTAAAACACATTAAACCAAGATTTACGGGAAATTATAGTATCATCCTCCAGCGTTCATTTTAAATACTATGAGGACACAATTACTATCACAAGTTGCAGTCCAAAAAACTCTTCATCAAAGCATTAAATTTTGTCACAGGTACCCTAGGTGCACCCCAGTCACCTGTGTTGAAGGAAAATCTCCCTGCAGATAGGTAGACCTCCTCTTGAGAGCTAGACTCTTAACTCTTAAGACAGAAGAAACTTAACATCGACACTGACTTCCTTTCATATCTATACAAACTAATGCATGAGGAGGAAGGAGAAAAGGAGTACATTTTATCAACGTTTGTCCCTGCACACTCTGAGTTGAGCTCCGATATTTCGCTCCTCAATGAGTCATGTAGAAAAAAAATAGTACGACCACTTCCTCCTCTATTGACATTAGCTTGAAAATAGATCTATCTATCAGCGACAAGTTCATGTAAGATCAAACACAAACTAGAAAGAAACATGCCAAGCGTGCCATATTAATGAGAACAATGACATAAGTAACTTACAACCATAGATGCAAATGCGACAGCTTCGTCAAGTCCCCTTTGTCTAACCCTTGCTCAAAAGATCCATAACCCGGATGACAGCAGCTTCACTGATTACTCTCCTCCAGTTCACCGTGTGTTTCCTATGAGATCATAGGTTTCATGCTTGCAATTCTTCCCCCTTTCCATCATGATAGAGCCTACTTATATAGGTTTAGAGAGGCTTAACCTCTTGAGGTATCTTTAGGGTAAGTTGAGGAATTCCCTCCTTAGATCAGGGATCTTCTCCTAAGATCATGATTGAACCAGGAATTCGAATGCAACTGCCTTCCAAACTCGAAAGATCCTCCCCTTATTCTCCTCAACAGATCAAATGCTGCCCAGATTAGACAACGCTCCCTCAAAAGGGGCATCAGGGTGCTATAGTTCTCCCTAGTAATCTCAAGGGGGGCTCCAACACTCTAAAATTCTATAGCGCTCTTGCAGAGGGGCAGTTTGGTGTTATAACGCTCCCTAGCACCTTATAGGGAAGCGCCAACGATCCTAAGGGTGAGATAGGGGAGTGCTTTCTCTTAAAACCCTAGTTTGAGAGATCCTTTTAGGTGGCAAGAGATACCTAACTTCAGTTAGCCATTCTCTTTCTTCAAATCAGGTGTTTGAGGTATTCTAAGTGTCTCCTTAGTGTCGTCATCGTGGAAATATGCTTTGTTTGATATTTGCGACACTTGTGAACAACATGCGACACTTGAAACAGTTGTGAGGAACATGTGACACTTGCAACACTTATCAAAGCGAGTAATGTTGATCTGTAACAGCCTAAACTGACCAATAGTTTGATCTACCAAATCAACCTCTGTAATATCGAATTGGCAGAGGTGAATATTATGGGATCTGAATTTTTTTTGTGTGGATCTTGTATTGGGAAAAATTGTTCATTATTTTAGTTTTTCTAAGGAATTATCACAGTAAGAATGCAACATTATGCTATCCCACTATTATCTACAAAGGTTTTGATGTCATTTCCCTATTTAATATTGTGCATATATTAAAGCTTGTCATATTTGAGAATATGCTTGCATATAAAAATGTTAAGTCATATATTTTGTCTATTACTTATGGGTTCGAACAAAATTTGAGAGCCAAAAACAACCTTCAAATTGGAACATGGTTTACATTTGGGCCTCAAAAATACTATTAAAATAAAATAATATATGAATAATATTGAAATAAATATAAACAAAATCTCTTTAAACTTGAACCAAAGTTTGTTGAGCTCCAACTATATTTCATATCTGAGAATGTTTTTCCCATAGTTAATGTGTTTCTATCGCTTGATAATTATCAAACTAAGTGATGTTGTGTGAGGGATAAATTTATTTTCTCCCTTTATTTTCCATCTTCTATACTTTCTCATTTTTCCCTTTTCTTCTTCCCCTCTATTATCCCTTTCTAGTTCTATACTTAGTCGCATTTATATGATCGCGAGTTCCCAGATTTGCAGACTAAAATATCCTCATCTCCATCTATATCCTCACATCATGAGCTTGATTGACCGTCGTTCCTTTCCATACTTAGACAATTTTATGACCATGGGTTCCCGGGTTGGTGCTATCGAACTCTCATGCCATGTGTTCTGTGATATACATCTTGCACCCAAAACATCTGTGATCTACAATTCAACCCCAAAGTCCTCGAATGTAGGGGCCGAATAAATTAAA
>JZKD02S0643665.1:162348-175574 GCA_000966675.3 Picea glauca
AAAACTTTTGTTATGGATAAGTTCCACAAACGTACTTGGGAGAAAGAGCTAGGGAGAAAGAAGAAGTACTACATTGAAGAGTTTAACCCCACTCATAACCATCAGCAAAAGGCGTGCATAGGGGCCAATATTTCTTGGAGATCTAAAATTCTTATTGCTCAATTAAGAACTAATTCTCATCAACTCCGTTGTGAAACGGGGTGTTGGAAAAGGCCAAAAGAAAGGAGGGAAGAAAGAGTATGTATTTTGTGCTCGTCCGGAAAAGTGGAAACAAAAAAACATTTCATTTTAGAATGTGAGGCCCTCAAAGACAGCAAGGAAAATTATGCAGGTATTCTGGCAGCTAATTCTTGGGATAATATATTCAACAAAGAGTTTGTTGAGAAGCTTGGAGCGATTATTGTAAAACTTCATAGGAAAAGGGACGAATACAAAAGCCAGATGGAAAAACAATCTGTCCCATAGGCTATTTTTAGCCTCGTGGACGTTAAAAATACTTTCTTTCTTTCTTTCTTTCTTTCTTTCTTTCACTTAATCTTGAAATACTGAATACAAAGTCGGTGGCGTGATTTACTATTTGTTTAACAACAGAAAAAACGACATGAGGATATAAGAGTGAAGACATCCTTGGGAGAGGAGATGGGGTGTTTGGAGTTGAGCAACACTTTCTTCGAGTGAGCCACTCATTTCAGTCGATAGTGTTACGCTATGCTCGAGCGATTGTATTAAAATAATGATGGAACACGCGATTGTATCAAGTCATTATTTCCAAGCTATCTATCAAAATAATGGAAGGTTTCATAAATGCAAATGCAAGTGAGCAGTTATGGCAAGTCTATCTTGGGTCGAAAGTTTGTCGGATCACAACTGTGAATGTCTTTCACATGTATTATATCATATTGAAAATTCATTTTTGTATTTCACATATCTCCATTCAAATATAGCAAGTCTTTTGCAAGCTTATGGTATCTCATTCCACTTCATTTTATTCGCATGATACTTTTTTTCTCATTTTCACATATACCTAAATTTTCATATTATTTTAATTATATATTTTCATACTACATATTAGTCATAGTTTAAATGTGTTATGTTTATGCTTTTTTAAGGCCATATTTTCTAAGGATATTTGTCCAAAATAAGATGAGATATTTTTAGAAAATAAGATTTCAGTGGTTAAATTTATATAATCTTAGTGTTCTAGAAATTTTTCAGTAGACTGAATTCATTTCTGCATTGAGAAACACAATTTGAACAACAGAAAGTTGTGATCTCGAGGGTTTATGTTACCAAATTCAAGAAAGGAGAAAAAAAAAGGATAGAACATTTAAACAACACCTTACATTGTATTTAGGTGTAATTGTAATTTGAGATAATAATTGTCACAACTTTAAATACAATTATATTTTATGAAATATGATATATTAAAATTTGTAATTTATTAATAGTTTTAATCAAATGAATTATTTGAAATTTTCAATTTATTATTTTTTTTAAATTATATTTAAAATTTAAATTTTTTTATCAACTTAAAATATATAAATAATTTTGGAAAATATATAATAGTAAAAATAAAAAACAACATGCCTATATTTATTAAATTCACACACATCTTGAAGTATATTTATTAAATTCACACACATCTTGAAGTACATAAGTTTAAAGTTCTCTATGAAAGTTAAATTATAATAAATATATCGATCTTAATATGTACTTTTTTTTGTAAATAAAAAAGTTTGTATTACCTTAAAAAGTTGTCAGCGATGCATGTCATTACATAGTTTAAAACCTACCACATGTTATGTCACATGCATGGAAGCCAGAACAGGTGGCCTGCAAAACTTTTGGACAAGCCAGTATACCAAAACCAGAGTCTTGCTAATGCATAATTCAACTGTAAATGTATCATATCTAGACCTGAAAACATGACAGTAAGAAAACTAAACATTTGGTGAACCTGGGCTACCATCATGGCGAAAGTAAAGGCGAACGACTGGCAGCAAGTTGGGCAACGACTCTTTGCAGGCTCGTTTGACAAGGAGTTGAACAACATATCCAAGTGACGACGGAGGGCATGTTGGTTTTGAAGTTGGTCCGCCATCTTCCGGTACATCTTGAAAATCAACTGCAAATGATCCTCCGAAAATCTGCATGGATTGAGCATAGCTTGCTCAGAGCTCGAATCATGGCCCGCCAATGCTGGATGAACTAGTGCTTCCTCGAACAAATCCAAATGAGTCTTATCCTCGGCCAAGAAGCAATCCAATTATGTCCCAATAACATCATTGAGCATCATATTGACATTTGGAGTTGTCCCTTTAATTGAGTTGTCAAGCCACTGTGGAGGGATTTCTTCCTCTATCACACATCCACCCATAGTGTTATCAGGATGGACAGGGGGATGGCATTGCCAATTCGTTCAGTCGACCCAGTGGTGTCCTCCATCCAATTTGGAGGAATTTCCTCCTCTACTGGACAACCACTAGAATTTATCATAGGATCGATAATTTGAGGCATTGGCTCCAGATTGCCAAGGGGAAGTTGAGCATCATCGTGCCAATTTTGGTCAGAGTGGGGAGGGTCGACAGGACCGTTGGTGAACTGGTTAAGAGGAAAAGAAGGGGTCGAGGGTGGGCATGTACACCGATGTCGAATTACAAAGTTGTAGTAGGTTGGCCTATATTTGGGCTTGCCCCTTTCACGTGGCATGGCGTAAACACAACAAAGTGGAATAGTGAAAAACATGTTATGTGCAGGCACCAAAGGGGAGGTAAAATCAACAAAGGCGAGTGCTCGGCTCTAGCAGAAAGAGATTTTAGGTGGGGTATGAAAATCCAAGTGAAAATGAAGGATCAAATAACCACGATGAGTGATTACCTTCAAGAAATCTAGTGAGATGACAAGGAGAGGCGCCATGAAGGTTGAGTTGATGTCTCCCCATGGCCTCATACCTTCTCCGGAGAGCCATAACTGGTGTGAAATGTGCGTCATTAATCATCCTTGGCTATCCCAACATACTATCTCCCTCACAGCTTGAATGTTAAGTGGGGAGGTTGGTGACGAGGGGCTTTACCTGCACTTGTCACATGAGTGCCAAGTAGCACATAATTGACAGGTGTCACCCATCCGAAGGATCTTAATATGTACATTAATTATATGTATTAAATTAATTAATTAATTATATGCATTCAATAAAATAAAAGTGTGGAAGTGAATCTTTTATATAATATTTTTTATTCATTTCTTTAAAATATGGACCTTGGTTAAGAATGAATAATAGAATTGAGCCCCCGGATGGGGTGTTATTGCATCCCAAGTGTCAAACGAAGTAGACAAGAGACGACCACCATGGCGTCAGCCACGTGACAAGTGCATGCCATCCCATCCCTCCACCGCCATTCATTTAAATCGGCTTCGTTTAAACCAGGGCGTCATTACTCCTAGTGCGCCCTGCTCTAGCTATTCATCCCTTCGATGGATGAGTTCGATGGACGTGAATTTATTCTTCTCATGTGTGTCTCCTTTCACCAATGTTATCTGCACCATGGACATCAACGGGTGAGCCTGCAACTTCTCTTGTTCTCAATCGAGCCTTCCACTAGATTGTGCTCCCCCCTGGTGCTCCTTGGCTACCTTAGCTTTATTCATGTGTTTTATTTCCTTCACCTCGCCTCAAACATGTCGAGAAAGAGGGGAAAATCCAAACGCGACTCGGCTTGGCAACCCAGTCGACCGCGCTTGGCACTTCGTCCCCTGCTTGCACCTTCACACAGTTCATCACCCTCATCACTCTCCTCCTCGTCCTCTTCGACGCAGTATGGCCATAGCCTCAGCAGTCTCTCGCCCCTCTCCTCGCATTTTTCTTGCAGGATTGAATGATTTGATCTCTTTGGAGACTCTCTAGGCTTCAACCCAAGGCCAATTCCTGACCTAGCCTCCACCTCACAACCAACTCCTGTCATTCCTCCCAATTCACCTGCATCTTTACCAATCCATTCTCCCTAAGTCCAACCTTACTGTGCCCAAACTCAGAAGGAAGGATTTGGCGCTGGCCATGGACAGCAACAAGAGCCACCCCACTCCTGCGCTGACTGTGTATCCTACTCAAAATTACAAGAAGGACTTTCAATTTTGCAAGGCCTGGTCTTTGATTTGCAACAAGGATTGGAGGACCCGTGCTTCTGGTTGGAGATCTTGGACAGGAAGGGAACAAAGTTCCTGCAAATGCTCTCAGCATTACAGGGAGTGTTCCACCCCACAGATGGAGAACCATTTGCAACAGCAAATGACTAGCCGATTCTGGTACCAGCTGGGCACGGGACTATGGAGGAGGAAGCCACATCGATCGTGGAGGAAGCAACACCGAGCATGGAGGAGGAAACACTGATCATGGAGGAAGCAGCACTGGAGGTGGTTCCACCACTCAACACCACCTCCTAGGACACGTGGCCTCACTACAAGCCTACAACCTAAATTGCACAGGTGTTTTTCTGCATGGTCAACCGGGTGTTTAGCTTTTATTTTGCCACTTGTAGCCTATAGTCATATGATGTTTATTCTGTCTTATGTCAATAGTAGTTGAAAGGATAATTCGGTTTCCCCCTGGGGGCGATGCAATTTTTGTAGTTAGACACTACTTTATGACTTTTCGTTTAAAACTTTGGTTCTTAACCTAACAGGCTGGATGAATTGGTTTCCCCTCAGGGTAATTCAGTTATTATAATATGGGTTAAACTGATGATGATGTAAATTTTTCTCTTGGAAAATTTTGTATACAATCTTACTTACAAAAAATAATAATAATAATAAAATTTAGCATTTTTTCTTTATGATTATTGATTAAAACAACTTCAAAAGAATGGAAAAATTATTGAAAAGTTACAATTGGGTGATTAGAAATTTCTAATAAATTCATATGATTTAGCATATGGTAGTTAGCATGTCACAAATTTATCTTTGGACCGTATTATGTTGATATGTTGATAGTAAAATAATATGTTTAATTTTAACTACAATGAATTTAAATCAAAAGAAAATTCTCTATGGAAAGCACTCGAGTGGCTTAAGAATTCATAGGAGCAAATGTCTTATTTGAATCATTTTTTTTTTTTTTAATTAAATGTAAATTTTTATTTTTTAATTAAATGTAAATTCTATTTTTGTGAAAAAAATTTAAAGATGAATTCTATTTTTGTGAGAAAATTTTAAATGTAAATTTTTTTTTAGAAAATTTTAAAAAGGTTTCATGGAATATAATATTTTCTTTACTGTTTAAAGGAATGCTAGTTTTTTAAAAAAATACCATCATATACTCTAATGTTTAGAAAAGTCCATAGAACATTTTTGAGAGAACACATATAATTTATAATTAATTCCTCAGCTATTTTGGTAAAATAGTGACCTTAGAATTCCGTAGTGTGGAAAAAACTTATAAGATATTTAATTGAATTTATTTAGATAGGTTTGTTGATATATTTTTTAATGGAGTAAGTTAATTAGTTAATAAATTATTTTTATTTTTTTTATTAAAATTTTTATTTAATTTTATAAATAAAAATTTTATAGATAGAAGTTATAATTTATTTATTGATGAAAATTTTGATCATGAAATATTATTTTTAAGGGTTTATGAGTTTTGGATAAACGTATTATTTTTAAGGGTTTATGAGTTTTGGATAAACGTTTTGGGCAATTTTTAAAATGACTCTAAAGTTTTAAAAATCATTTAAGTTTTAAAAATAATTAAAACTTTCTTATTATCCATCAATATCTTCATGTAATATTAGAATTCATGTTTTATAAGAAAGATCCTATAAAGAAACTGAAGAATGACTTTGAGTACAATAATAGAAAAAAAAATTCATTTATCATGGACAAGTAAGAGAGTTTTTTTCCCATCTATCATGGGAAAAAGAACTCTATACTATTCCATATGATTTCCCTTCCCCAAAAAATTAAAAACTTTATGTTAGAAAACTAAAAACATTACACTTAACAATCAACAAAATATAAAATGTATTTTTTTCATATTTTTGTTTCTGGCTTTATATAACTCATTTTTAACAAATAACTTAGACTTAAATTTTATGTAACATTATATATATATATATATATATATATATATATATATATATTCATTTTCATTATTTATATATTATGTCACATGAGTGGGTTTAATGTTTAAGAACATGTGTTTCTTTTAAAGAAATCAGAAGTTCAAATCCAAAAAGGATTGAGGGGTTCCCTTGTCCCACAAACTTGTGTGAGTTAAAGAAATTGATTAATAATATTTTTTTTATTTAATTGATAGTTAAATTAATTATTAATAATTTTTTTATTTTATATAATTATAATAGATTTTGTTTTGAAATATCTTTGAAGTTGTAAGTTTCAATCATAAACGAGATCCATCTTAAGCCTAGATCTATCAAGCGCCCAGAGGGATCAAATCTCTAGAGGTGCAAACCTTTAACCTCTACTCAAGTTTTGCACTCTAAATAAGTTTTTCGCCTCTAAAGTTTTGATGTAGGGGCTTGATAAATCATAGGTTAAGATGGATCTATGCTCTGGTTTAACACATTGATATTAAATTATTAAAAAATATTAATATCTATTTTTAATATTAATATATTTTTTAAATATAAGTTTTTTTTTTATTGCTTTGGAGAGAGCTAGGTCTGATTCTGGCCTCCATGAGCTCTGAAAGGGGCGGCGAGCCGCTGCCTCTCCCTGATGTAGCTACCTTCAAACAATTTCTCATAGCCGAAGGAAAAAATCCTGCATCTTATCCTCCCCCCAATTTTATCAAAAGGATGGATGAAATTTCGTTAATCGCCCTCCCTCTGGATCAACATATGCAGATAGTGGTATCGTTGCAAGATTGAGCCCTAGTGGGATAGTTCGTCGGGCTCTGGCCCTCACCTCGCACTACCAAAAACTGGATCCAGAAAAACTGGCACCCTCTGATCACCAACAGTGTCACCTGTTATGCGGTTGGTCGGAGGTTTTTCCTATTCGAATTCATCTCCAAAGATGATCGCGATCTGGTCTTCATAAATGGGTCATACTTTATGGGGCCCCAAGGGCTATACCTAAAACGATGGACTCTCGACTTCGACCCTGCGTTGGATGTACCTAAGGAGATCTCGGTGTGGGTCAGGCTCCTTAACCTCCTAATCCACTGCTGGTCCACCTCCTCGATGTAGGCCATTGGCAACGAGCTTGGTAAGTACATCACAAAGATAATCCAAAATATCAATATTCATGTGCCCATATTTGTGTTGAAGTTGATTTAGAAGCTAGTCTACCGGAAGAAATAAAATTGATTGTAGGCAATTGGAAGCACTTCCAGAAGCTAGAATATGAACAACTTCCATTTAAATGCAGACACTGCCATGAGTATGGGCATTTCCAAAAAAACTGCCCAAAAATTCCCCAACCCCAGCAAGAAAAAGACCTCGAAGATGGATGGGAGCAACCCAAAAGACATAAGGGAAACTTTAAATCTGGACCACGTCGAGAAGGGAAAATTATAAACCCCCATCACCCAAAAAGGAAGCTCCGTAAAAAAAAAAGTACCCTGAACCCGGTAATAAATTCTCTGCCCTGGAAGAACCAGAAATTGAAGGAAACATGCATGAAATTGTTCCACCTATCATCCCGCCCTCATCAGAAAATGAAAGAGCAGATCCCATCCCATCACCCAACGTAGTCCTCTACCAAGAAGTAACCCAACAAGACTCGAGCTCATAGGAAGATCTATCAGAAGAAGAGGAAGGGGAAATAGATCCAATACAAAGCACTAAGAAAACTTCAAAGAGAGGAAGTAAATCAACAAAGGAATGAAGAGAAGCAGAAACCTACCAAGATAAGTTGCAGGGAGGACAATCAACCCTGTACGGGGTGATCAACCCAAGAACAACGAGGCAACAAGGGCAGTTCCATAAAGGAACGACCACCACCAGCAAAGGTAAGTAATGAAAGTCGTCTCTTGGAACTGTAGGGGTCTAGGGAGAAAGCATAAAGATGAAGAAATGAAAGATTTAATGTGCATAGCCACCCCAAACATCCTCCTAGTCCAGGAGACCAAGTTGGAAGAGAAGAAGTTCTTCCAGACCAGAAAGACATTTTGGAAATCCAGCGAAGGAATAGCCATAAGCTCCTGAGGTGCCTCAGGCGACCTAGGAAATCTATGGAATCCCATCAAGTTCAAATTGATTCAGTCTCTCACCTGTTCACACTGGCTACTCACAAACCTTTGCCATAAAGATACAGGCCTTCAGGTAATCCTCTTCAACATTTATGTCCCAATTCTTCTTGCAGAAAAAAGAGACTGTTGGAAATATATTCAAGATTACATGCAGCTACATAGCCCAGAAAATATAAGCGTAGCGGGGGACCTGAATATCACCCTAAACGCCCAGTAAAAAAAGGGGGGATCCCCCATTAGAGATCCTCTTAGGAAAACTATTGATGGCCTAATTTTGGATTGGTACCTGGAAGATATTAAGCCCCCCAAAGGACTGTTCACTTGGTCCAACGGGAAGAATAGGAACTTGGTCCAATGGAATATTCCTAGCTCAACACTCTCTCCTTCTTCTTGGCCTTAATCTCGATTCCTCTATTCTTCCTTTTAATGCCTCGAACCACACACCTATCCTTTTAACAATCTCACAAGAGCGCAACCTAGGCCCCGTCCCTTTCCATTTTAGTCCCTCCTAGATTCAGCATGAAGGGTTTTTAAACATTGTCTCCTCGGTCTGGAAGGAAGTAATCACGGACCCTCCCTTCCTCATCTGGGAAGAGAAGCTAAGGAAACTTAAAGTGACTCTTAAAACTTGGGCCAAATCCCTCAAAAACCCTCTCCATCAGTGGTTGGAAGCGCAGAAAGTCCTAGAACAACATCAAATCCAAGCAGAGCTCCTCCCTGTAGACCCCCTCTCTTTGGAAAAAGAACATCAGTTGCACATGAATCTTCATTAGGCTTGCCTCCATGAGGAGGACTACTGGAGGCAGAAATCTAGAAGTTTGTGGCTTCAATTGGGGGATAAAAACACAAGCTTCTTCCACAAACAGGCGGAAGGACGAAAGCAGTTCAACTCTATTCAATGAAATGTGCACCTATGATCAAAACCTATCCAACTTTGAGGAAATTAAGCAAGTTTCCCATATACACTTCAAAGATATCTATTCAGAAGAGGCCCCCCCCGGAAGCTGCCACATGTGGTGTCCTAAACCTGATCCCCAAAAGGGTCTCCATGGAATATAATTCGGCTCTCACAACATCGATCTCTAAAAAACAAATCAAAAAAGCTATAGAAAATATGGAGCTTGACAAAGCTCTAGGCCCAGATGGCTTCACGGCCTGGTTCATCAAAGTCTGCTGGAAAATTATTAAGAATGACCTCCACCAAATGATTCAAAAATCAAAATATTGCATCAATATTGGAGGAAGAACGAACTTCGCCTTCCTAACCCTCATCCCAAATGAAAAAGGAGCCACTTCCTTCGACCGATTTAGGCCAATCTTCATCTACAACATTGGCTACAAAATTATCACTAAAATCATTTCCAATAGGCTCAAAAATATCCTACCTGCAAGTATCCAAAAAAATCAAGGTGGCTTCATCAAAGGCAGAAACATCAGTGACAATATAATCCTTGTATAGGAGGTTATCCACTCAAGCCAATCCCGAAAAGAAACAGGTATGATAATCAAACTGGACCTTGCAAATGCCTTCGACATGGTAAGACACATCTTTATTTATCAAGTAATGCATCAACTTGGGTTTGACCACTCCTTTGTCAAATGCACACAATCTTGCATTGGAAGTCCCTAGATAGCACCTCTAGTCAATGGCTGAGCAACTGGATTCTTCCAAGCCACCCAAGGACTATAGCAAGGTTCTCCCCTCTCCCTGCTCCTCTATGCCATTCAGGCATCGGTGTTGAGCTTCCAACTGGACCAGAGTCAACACCTTCAAGAGCTAATGGGATTAGGCATAACCAGAGGGTTCAGAGACATCAACCATGCTCAGTTCGCCAATGATAATATCCTCCTCGAAAGTGCAAGCAATCGATCGGCCAACAAATTCAAATCTAAACTAGACAAATACCAAGCAATCTCAGGCAACAAAATCAATTACAGGAAGAGCCAAATTTATGGTTGGAATTGTAGTCCGAGGGAGATGACTGACATCACTCGAATTCTGGGAATAACAAACAAAACTCAATGGGATTCCTTCAAGTATTTATGAGTTCCCATTTTCAAAGCCTTCGCCAAATCCTCTTGTTGGGCACTCCTAGTCGACAAAGTTAAAGCTAGAATAAGCGCCTGGGGCTCAAGCTGGTTAAATCCAGTAGGTAATCTTGTCCTTATAAATCTGTCCTCTCAAGCATTCCAATATATCAATGTTCAATCCTGCTGGCACCAAAAGGCATTATCACTAAAATCGAAGCCCTGGTGCGTCAATTTCTTTGGAAAGGAGGAAAAAAAATGACAACAAGCTCCCTCTGGTCAACGGGGAGAAAATTTCTCGACCTATCCACGAAAGCGGTCTTCAGCTTCGTGATCTGCACACCCAAAACTTGGCCCTATGAGTGAAATTGCTTTGTAATGTAGTGTCAAGGAGGAGCTCTTGGTGCAAAATAGTTATCTGGAAGAAATATTTTAATGGCTCGAGGCTTCCTTGTCTCGACTCACCGCCTAAAACCACTCATGGCTCTTCGATCTTCTCTTTTTGCTCAAAAGAATACATCTTTTTCGCTCCTGCCCTTACTTGGATCCCATGAAATGGGAAGCAAATCTGAATCTGGGAAGACTCCATAATGGGGGACCCCTCGATCGATACTATTCCAGGCACGACACTCCTAAAAGCCTCCCTAAAAGCTCAAAATATCAGCACCCTTTGGGATATCTCCCACTGGCAAAGCGATAAAACCAAAGATTAGGTGAGTTGGAACTTCCCTAATTTCCCTTCCTAGCTACATGGGGAAAAAGAGATTTTGATCTCTCTGCTTTGAGGAAAATCCCCAATCTCCAAAACAATCAGGGACCAACGATGTTCGAGTACCCGATCAGGGGACTATTCAGTAGCAGCGGGCTACAAATTCCTCACTGCAGCGCCCCAAGCTCCAGAAGATCTGGCACTTTGGAAAGAAATATGGCGAGTCAAAAGTCTTCCTAAAATGGATTTCTTCATCTGGACTCTAGCACATAATAGTATCCTAACGGGAGATAATATCAGGAGGAAAGGCTGGGAAGGTCCCTCGAGATGCCCTCTCTGTTGTTCCCATGAAGAATCAACCGACCATCTGCTCCTTAATTGTCCTTTTGCAAAAGAAGTTTGGAGATCTGCCATGTTAGAGTGGGCCCCGTCCATCCAAACTCCTCCAGATATTCCTTCTCTGCTAAGAAACTGGACCTCCTTATGTTCCTTTCCGCTCAAGTCCAAAGATCAACTTAAGTGTTGTTGGCTGACCCTCACTAAACTTATCCTTTGGAAAATTTGGCTCAAAAGAAATGCCCGAATCTTCAGAAATCATACCTCCACCCCTATCCATGTTTCTGTCAAATCCAAAGCCCTCCTAAGTGACTGCCTCTCCTTCCTTTGGTCAAATACCAACACTCAACCTCTCTCCCCTTCTAAAGAAGCATGGATTCATAGTCTCTCTCCAGACCTAAAATCCCCCCTTTCTTCCCTGAAGCTCTATGAACCTTGGGAACCGCATAAGGAGCAAGCAAAGCTCGAAAATTGGAGACGCACTAAGCACAATCACCTCCTTTTCTTTGACGGAGCTTCGAAAGGAAATCCATGGGTGGCAAGAGGGGGAGGGGTTCTCTATGACCCCGATGAAATTCGAGAACTAGTCGACTCCTGGGATTAGGGGAAGAAACCAACAACATAGCAGAAGCTTTGAGCCTCTGGCAAGGACTCACCCAATCCCGGAAGCTAGCCATCAATGAAATCACGGTGATAGGAGATTCTCAAATCCTAATCCAAGCCTTGGTTACCAACTCGTTTCCACACCAAAAGAAACTTCGACTAATTTTCAAGAAAATCCAGAGGCTCTCTAACTCCTTCTGAAAGATTGAATTTTTTCATGTGCTCCAAGATCTAAATGGCGAAGCAGATCAGGCAGTAAACGCAGTCGCCCCCTTGAGCAAGGGTCGGCTCTCTCTCAATGGGACCTTGTCTTTCGCCCCCTTTCCATAGCGGCACTTGGCGGGTGGTTAGTTGGAAATCTCGAGACAAGTGGCACCCGGATCCTCCTCGCACCCTGACTCGTGGCAACTCCTCCCCATCACACTGGTCTGTCACTTCCCTCGCGCGCTAGTTCTTCATCCTCTAGTTCGCGTCTTTTCTCTCCCCCCCGCATGAACCTTCCCTCATGTCCCTCATGCATAACTGTACTGAGCCCATCCCCCTCCCACATGGCGCTCGAGCGAACTCCCTCCGAATCATGGTGTCGCACGTTCGTGCTGCAAATAAATCAAGAGGGGTAGTTTCTTGCAGTTCATTTCCCTGTGGTGATCATCTGTCTTGCTCATCTAGTTATGCTTGGTCCGTCACTCTGCGAATTTTATCATTTTTTCCCCCAGCCCACCCAATGGCCTCCAACTCCGACTATATTTCTCCCCCTAATCCCCCCCCCCTTCTCTAGATCAGGAAATTCATAATCTGAAGCGAATTCTTAGTGCGCATAGAGGTTTTCTCCTCCGGTTGGACGGGAAGGTGGCCGAATATTCGAAATTCTCGAGGAAGATTTAATTCAACTCGGAGAGGAAGTTGTATAAGCCCTCACGTACACTACGCAACAGGTCAATGGAAAAATTGTTGAATTGGAAGCAAGACTGGAAAAGATGGAGCTTCAAGCCACCAAGACGACCCTCCAGACTGACGCAAGGGTGAACGCTCTATTGAACGAAGGACCCTCAAATCTGAATTAGTAGGTTTAATTATGGTCCTCTTCACTAATGGAACGAGCCCTCTTTTGGCTCTCTGGCAGATTCAATGTAAGCAGGATTTTAGCCTTTTTTTTATCATCAAGCAGATACACTGTAAGTAGGTTTTTAACCTTTTAGTAGCCAAGTGTTGGAACCTAAGACAGAATGAGAATTTGTGGGCTTTATATTATGACACATATATATGTAATTTTGGAAATCATGCACAGGATGCATGTATGAACTATGTATATGTTTTCACAGTGGTATGACTATGTATATG
>JZKD02S0643665.1:186793-208596 GCA_000966675.3 Picea glauca
AATTGTGTTTCCGTTTTTTTTTTCTAATTCATATTTTGAATTTTTAATTAAGAATTCATCATTTGCATTTTTTTTTTATTTTTTTATTTTTTCTTATTTCTAAAAACAAATTTGTTTTTAACTTATTAAAAATGAATTTGTTAAAAGTAGTTTTTTTTTTCCAATTTTATTATTTTCTAAATAAAAATTATTGAAAAAAATAAAATTAATTAGGAAATAAATTATCAAGTAATAACACTTTTATGTTTAGGAGTTGATTTTCGGTGTTTTATTTGTGATGGTTTCAATGGTCAAGGTTACAATTTCAATTAGGTCATAGTTTTAACTCAAAAAAAAAAATGGTGCTACCAGTAGCAACACTTTTTTATTCGAGGATCAATTTCAAGGCTCTGTGTGCAATGTGAATGTTGTGATTTCAAACAAGTCACAATTTTAACTATTTCCCAAAAAAGGGTGCTACCAATAACACCACTTTTTGCAATAGGGGTAAAAATAACAATTGTAACAAAACGAGAATTCTAGAGAGTTCTTGTTAAGTTGGTAAATTTGTTTCTTCTCTACGTGGTGTTCTACTCACAATGGATATTTTTTTGTCAAGAATGTAGGTTGAGTATGTTTTTGTTTATATTTTTTGCTTTTGCATAGACAATGGTTTGTTGTTCATTGAATCTTTGGAAAAGGTGCTACTTGTGGCGTTTGTAGTGGTGGGTGTTCTAGATTTTTATGTTGTGGTTTGGGCTTTTAGGGTGGCTTATTGTTCTTGGTGTTCTAATGGGATTTTGGCTTTACCGCATGATTTTGGTTTTTGAGGGTTTGTTCTTCGGTCTTGGAAAACTAAACTATGACGGATGAGGTTTTGGTTTGCTATCTTTGTTATATGAATAATGGTTCCATCTTGTCGTTTGAATTATTCAAGGTATTCTTTAAACTTCATTTGTGATTTCGAAAACATAATTCTTCTTGGAAATTTTGATTTTTTTCTACAAGTGCTTTTGTGTTTTGATTTAGCAACTTGTTTTTGGTGGTAAGCGTTTTATGTTGTTTGCTTTTTTCCTCTATTTTTACGCTATGTTTCTAGTTGGGTTGTGGTGGATGTGGTTGTCAAGGGTTTTATGTGTCTGCATAAAAAGGAAATATAGTGTATGTGTTGCAACATTTTCCCTTGTCCTAAATAAAGAGGAAGGGCTATTATCCTATAGGATTTTATTTACTTTGACAACATGTCTACGAAGTAGGATGATCCGGATTTTATGAGCAGAATGAAATGACTACAGATTAATAACAGGTGCTTAACACAAAATAACAGAGATATAGTAAAACTGGTTTTCTATTCAATAAGGAAATAAGTTGAAACTGTAAAATACAGCGGAAAACAAGCTTGCTGGAATGGTGGCAACTTATCTCTGAGAAGAGATGTGACGGCTACGCTCATTCGCAATAAGATGGTTACAATGAGGCTCTGAAGGCCTTTTTACAATAAACAAGAATGTCAAAAATCCTAGACATCCAAAAACCTAACCCTAGGAGATGAAGCGCCAAAAGTCATGTGAGCCCCGTTTGGCTAAGTTAGTACATCAACTTCCTGGGGTCGTAACTTTTGAATACGATCTTTGTTTGGGGTGCACGATAGCTCGTTGGAAAGGTATCGTCGAGGAGATTCATTTTGGAGGCTCAATTAAAGACTTTGGCTATCATTTAGAAGCTCTATCCTAAAAAACCTTCATTTAGGCCCTCAAAATGGCCCCGGAAATTAAAAACTGCTAAAAATAGTAAATTACCAAAATTGCCAGAAAACTATTTTGAGCCAGTTGGAAAAGGTGGGTGGTCGCTGATATCCACTTGGATCAATACTCCCTCCTTAGGAATCAATGGTATCCATTGCATTGAGTTCCCCCATTAGATGAGGAAATTTCTACTGAATTTGGCCCGAGGTGAGCCACTTGCCTTGGTGCAGGAGTTGCCCTGCTTTGACGACTCGATAAAGTTGGATCCTTCGTTGTAGAGTGCCCTTGATCTGTGTGCCCACAATTTGATCACTAAATTCTTGGTGTATGCAGTCGGGGTTGATCTCTATTGGTGTCAGTTGTTCTGTTACTTCTAAGGTGTCCAATAATGGTGGGAAATAAGGGTGAAGGAGATCCACGTTGAACAGTGGGTGCAGACCAAGGAAAGGAGGAATGTTGAGCTTAAAAGAATTATCCCCCACGGCCTTGGTGATGGTGTACGGACCATAACGGAGTGGGCGAAGCTTTCGATGGGGTCCTCTAAAGCGTTCTTTCTACAAGTGCAACCAAACTTTGTCGCCCATCTGAAACTTATGTGGCACCCAATGTTGATCATGGCGCTGCTTGTACTTGTCATTGGATTTCTGTAGGATATCTTGAACCTATTGGTGGATGTGTTGGATCCGCTCAATGAACCGAGTGTCTTTGTTAGCTTCAATTGGAGCGGGATATGAGTTGGTCAAGGTGACTGGAAGGGGGAGTGCAATCCAGTGGTTGGAATCCAGTGCAATTCCAGTGGTTGGAATCCCAACCCCACCTGAAATGGGTTATGGTCGGTTAATCTCTGCAAGGCTCGGTTGTAGCTATGTTGGACATAGGGAAGGATCTCATCCCATGTGTGAGGTTTCTTGGAATTATACATGCAAAGGATATGCACAATTATTCGATTTACGACCTCGGTTTGGCCATCTATCTCGGGATGGAAGTCCATGGATTTGGTGAGCCTGGTGTCCAGCAGTGACCAGAGGCTCAACCAGAATGTGGTGAGAAATCAACTATCTCGATTTGAGACAATGGTTTGTGGGATTCCAAAATGTACCCAGACTCGTTCAAATAAGAGCTTGGTAGTGGCCTCTGTTGTGATGCTCTTCTTGCAAGCAACCAGAATCACCATCTTAGAAAAGCAATCAACAACCACAAAAACACAATCATTTCTCTGCTTGGTGGACGAGAGGCCCAACATGTAGTCCATTGAGATGGATTCCCATGACTTTTCAAGAGTAGGAAGAGGGGTGTACAGGCCATGTTTCTTATTGGTTGGTTTGGAAATAGCACAGGAAGTGCGGGATCTGATATACTTGTTGACCTCCTGTCGAAGTTTCGGCTAGTAGAAATGTTTTTGTAGCATTGCCACTGTATTTTCGACGCCGAAGTGTCCTACCACCCGACTGTAGTGGGATTCTCAGATCAACTTCGCTCGCTCACTTGATGGAACACATATATGGCCCAGACGACACAACAACCCATCCTGAAGATGGAAATTATCGACAACTGCGTTTGCACCCAACTTTTGGTAGGTGGTGGCGAAGTCTGGGTCTGTCTCATAGAGTTGGGGACATCCATAGGTCTCATGGCGACTAGAGTCTAGCACCATAGTGAGTGCCACGACTGGAGGTCTGTTGAGGCAATCAACAACGCGGTTGGTGCTTCCTATTTTATACTTGATGTTGAAGTGGAATTGTTGCAAGTATGTGGACCATTTTTTATGGTGGTCATTATGCAATTTTCCTTGTGTTTGCATGACCTGCAATGGCTTATGATCAGTGTGGATGACTGTCTCCTTCCTAAGAATGTAATGTCTCCACTGGTGGCAAGTTGGCACAATGGAGTACATTTCTTTGTCGTAAGTAGGGTACTTACGGACAACATCTGATAGTTTCTCACTATGATAGGCCACGGGGTGACCATGTTGAGTGAAAACGACGCCCACAACATAGTCTGAAGCATTTGTCTCAATCGTAAAGGGTTGTTGCAGGTATGGTAGTGAAAGTATTGGGGTTGAGCACAAGCGTTGCTTCAAATCATCGAACGCTTGTTATTGGGACCGGCCCCACGCAAATTTATCCTTACCACCACCCCTGGTTATTTGGCTGAGGGCCCATGCAATATGGTAGAATCCCAACGTGAACCTGTGGTAGAAATTGGCAAGGCCCAAGAAGCTTCGAAGCTCAGTGAGTGTGGTTGGGGCTGGTCAGTCACAAATGACTTGGATCTTGGCTGGATCCACATGTACGCCATGTTGATCAACGATGTAGCCCAGGTAATGGACCCTACCCATGCTAAAGGAGCATTTTTCCAAGTTGGCGTATTGCTTGCGCTGTCGCAGGGTGTGCAGAACCTGCTGAATATGTTGCAAGTGTTCAGCCCAAGTCTTGCTATACATGAGAATGTCATCCAGATACACCACTACAAAAGTATTGGTGAATGGTCGTAGCATATCGTCCATCATCCTCATGAAAGTGGTTGGAGCATTTGTCAAACCAAAGGGCATGGTCAACCACTCAAAAAGGCCTTCCTTCGACTTGAAGGCGGTCTTCCATACATATGTTTGTTCTATCAAGACCTAGTGGTAGCCAGACTTGAGATCAATATTACTGAAGAATTTGGCCCCTGTGAGTTGATCAAGGAGGTCGTCGATTCGGGGAATCGAGTACCAGTTTCTGACTGTGATTTTATTCAAAGCCTGGTAATCAATGCAGAGTCGTCAAGTCCATCTTTCTTCTATACCAGCATAATTGGGCTCCTGCAAGGTTATGAGATGGGATGGATGTGCCCCTTGTAGAGCAGTTCTTGGATCTGTCACTTGATCTCCTCATTCTCTAACAGAGAGAAGTGATAGACTAACCCATTGGGCAGCGATGCGTCGGGGGTCACATCAATGGGGTCATTGACCTGGCAGTGAAGAGGTACCCCGGTAGGTGAGGAGAAGATATCTGAGTATTCTTCCACGACCTTATCTACTTTCTTCTGTTGTGTGGAGATGTCGACTGCAAAGACCCTGGATGTGGCTATGATATTTCGCTCATTCTGAGAGTGAATCATGAAGAATAAAAACTTCCCCGTCTGAGAGATGACCTGCATGCATTACTTAGCAAAGATCAAGGAAATAACACTAGGTGGGACTGCCTCGGGTATCCTATACAATTTCTTGTTCAAAGTAATAATAACACTACGAGGCCTAGACTCATATACAACATGACGTTTCCATAAATAATTTTGTCCCACATCAGAAACTTCGAGAGGAGAAACATCTCACAATACCTCATCTTTGAAGGGCTTGATGTCGTATGAAATTCGACACTGTTGGTTGACGTAAAGATCGCTTCCTTGGCAGAGCCATCCAATGGTGTAGGGTTGTGGGTGCGATGTTGTCGGCAGGGAAAGCCACTTGATGACCTCTACTGAGATGAGGTTCTTCTGGCTACCGCTATCAACGATGAAGTGCAGTGGGGTGCCTTTACCCACATTTGTGAATGGAAGAGGCGCTCTCCTTCTTCTAGCTCGTCTAGTTCACCAGGCTGGGGATTGGTGGTAGAAACGGTGGCACTGGGTTCCGCATCAATGATCCGTCTTCCCCTTTCTAGTTCTGACTCAAAGTCAGAACCTGCGTCTGATTCAAAGGCTTTCACTTCGGCCACAAGCAGCTGCTTTAAGCGACAGTCAACAATGTTATGTTAAGGGATCTTATGGAAGTCGCACCACTTCCCAGTATCTTTCTTTATCTTTCTGGTGTCCTTCTCTTCTTGCGGCTTGGACTTGTTGTCCTGATGTTGTCCATATTTGCTTTGTCCTTTGTTCTGTGGGTTGGGGCCACCCTTTCCTGGATTTTACTGTGAGGGGTTCACAGGCCCAAATTGTGATGTCTTTTGTTTGAGCTTCTACTCGATTTTGACGGCATATCGGTAGGTTGCACCCAAGGATGAGATGTCCAGAAATTCCATTTCAGTCTAGATGTATCTATGCAGGGAACCACGATATTTGAGCACCATATGTCGCTCTGAATCTTTAATACCCAGCTTGGTGCCCAAGGTATGGAAGATATTTGTGAAATCTGGCACTGCTTGGTCTCTTTCTTGTCGCAGTGTGGTCCATTTGGTATACAAGTCATCATAACTTTCGACAGGGTAGTATTATTCCTTAATAGCATCCCTAAAGGATTCCCAAGTGGTCATGACTGTAAATAATGAGGGTTCCTCTGTTTCCTTTTGCTAACTGAAATTTTCCCACCTATCTTTGACATGGGGAACGACTTTGAGGAACACAAAAGTAATATTTTCTCTATTCGAAAAGTTATGGACAAAAAAATACCCTTCTAGTAGATTCAACCACTTGTCTACAACATCTACGTTTATCTGACCTTCAAATATAGGAACATCGAAGTTTATTTGTACCTTGAAGGGGGCGGTGCCTCCCCTCGAAGAAGATGTGTCGTCTGTTGGTAGTCGCTGAAGGATTTTATGAGAAGAATGAAATGACTACAGATTATTAACATGTGCTTAACACAAAATAACAGAGATACAGTAAAACTAGTTTTCTATTCAATAAGGAAATAAGATGAAACTGTAAAATGCAGCGAAAAACAAGCTTGTTGGAATGGTGTCGGCTTATCTCTGAGAAGAGATGTGAAGATTGCACTCATTCACAAGAAGATGGTTACAATGACGCTCTGAAGGCATTTTTACAATAAAAAGGAATGTCAAAAACCCTAGATATCCAAAAACCTAACCCTAGGAGATGAAGCACCAAATGTCACGTGGGCCCTGTTTGGGTAAGTTAGTACATCAACTTCTTGGGGTCGTAACTTTTGCATACAATCTATGTTTGGGGTGCACGATAGCTCGTTGGAAAGGTATCGTCGAGGAGATTCATTTTGGGGGCTCAATTATAGCCTTTGAATATCATTGAGAGGCTATGTCCCAAAAAACCTTCATTTAGGCCCTCAAAATGGCCCTAAAAGTTAAAAACTGCTAAAAATAGTAAATTATCAAAATTGCCAGAAAATTGTTTTGAGCCAGTTGGAAAAGGTGGGTGGCCACCAATGTCCACCTGGATCATAGAAAGACATACTGGATGTTGCGCATCATTTTTCCATAGCCTATTTTGTTATGTTATTGTGTGGCCTGTGAATATAGGAGTTTGTGTTATCTTCAACAATGTGTTCTGCCACTTTAAAGTGTGTTTGATGACATGTATGGGTGCTTTTATGTTGTTTTGCAATGTGGGGTTTTCATGATTGGTTATTCCCTTAGTGAGGTTTTGAATTGCGGTTTGCATACCAAGACATGGTGAGATGTTCTTTGTCTTATGTATTTTTTTTAGGGTGGCCTAGTTGTGTTTAGTATTTGTTTTCTTTTCCTCATGTTCTAGATTTAGAATTTGGTGTTTATGTTGTATAGAGTGATGCGTAGTTTGGATGTGGCAAGGAAGATAGTTGGGCTTGGAATTATTCCTGTTACATATATTAGGATTTCTATGGTTTATTTTTTTCCTTCAAGATTTGGAAATTACAAGTGGAAATTTTCTTGTTTGGTGGTTTGTTGCGCAAAATGGTGGCCACAATTCTTCATTTTCCTAGTGAGCATCATTGTCGTGAATTTTCTAGAGATTTATAATTTTGTGGATTATAGTTTAGGTTTATTGCATTTTAAATTCTTAGTTATTTGTTAACATGCACAAGATGCCCACCCAACATGGTTTTTTCTTGCAACTTTGCTACATTTTAAATACTTAGTTATTACTAGCACAACCACGTTATTAAAAGTGGTTGATATATGTTGATCGATGCCATTAGTCTTAAAAGGTGGAAAATGACGTCGATTGACGTATATCAACCACTTTTAATAATGTGACTATGCTAGTTGATGGTCAATGTGTGCAGGGAGGATTAGTAGACCATGGTTGACTATGGTTGACCATGGTTAACTATGGTTAAGTATGGTCAAGTTATGGTTGATGAGGATTTATCACGATTGACATATGGTTAACTATGGGTGACCATGGTTGTCCACATTTAGATATAGTTGACTATGATAGACTATGGTTGAACATGTTGACTTTAGTTGACCATTGTTGTGTATATATTACTTTATGATAGACTATGGTTGAACATGTTGACTTTAGTTGACCATGGTTGTTGACTTTAGTTGACCATGGTTGACTATGTTTGACTATAGTTGTTTATGGTCACTCTATGGTTAACTGTGGTTGACCATTGTTGATGATGCTTCACTATGTTTGAGGATGGTTAACTATGTTCACATTGTTGACCATGTTGAGAGTGGGTGAGCATGGTTGACTACGATTGCCCGGGTTCTGTGTGAGGAATGATATTGGATTGCGTCTTGTGACAGGAACTTTCCTTATGTGCTCTTGTACAATCCAGCTTGTGATCTTATCATATTTGAATTTCTTTAGATTGGGTACTTTGATTGGCTTGTATGGGGTGTGAATCCCCAGACCTAGCTTACTGAATTGGGTGTGAATGTTGGTATCTCCTATTGATATCTCTGGCATATCAGTGTCTGTTAGAGATGCATCATGGTTTCAAGCTTCTTCATCTTTCTTGTGTTGTTCCTCTTCAACTACCTTGTTTGTAGCCTCATTTGTTGTTGTTGTTGTTGCATCTGTTGTAGCTTTTTATGTTGTTTCCTTTTGTTCAGCTTCTTTCTCAGCAATTGCCTTTATTTTTTCTTCTTCTTTAGTTGTTTTCATTGGTTTTGTTGCTACTGCATCAACTTTAGCTTTATCTATGGCTTCACTGGTTTTCCCTTTCTTTTCCAAAACATCCTCCTTCTTCTTGTGGGTCTTTTCTTTATTCCTCCTTTTATTTTATGTCATTGTTACTTCTTCTTCCACTGACCCAAATTGAGGAGATGTAGTTGCAGCAGATTCTTTTTCTCCTGCATATTATTTTGCTTTATTCCTGGCTTCCTCGCGGGTTCTTTCTTCATTCACAATTCTTCCTAGAGGTTTGACTTGTATTTTGGCAATGAATTTTTCATATTTCTTGGCACCGCAATGGAATTTTGTTTCCTCACATGTGGCCAAAGTGTATTCCCATGGGACGCCAAGATTATTAAAGTGTTATTTGACGACTTTCTTCGAGTGATGCCTTCTTAATCTCTCTTCTCCAAAGTGATATGAAAGTAACACATCCACTTTGTATTGGGTCTACTTGGTGTTTGTGAATGAGTATGAGCTGATCCACCATGGGAGAGGGGGCCAAATAACTTTCTTGTCTCGGTAGAGAAGTGCCCCAACCCCATTGATCATTGTTTGGTAAGCCACTTCTTGAAGCACCAACTTTTCTGGGACAAATATGGGGAGAAGATGTGCAGCTTTGTTGGCTCAGTATATTCTTATGTACATGTTGTGCTCCATTAAGTACTAGTCACATGTTCTTCTGATTACTTCTAATGCCTTATTGGTCATGCACAAGGCTGGCGTGCAGAAAATGAATTCATATAATGGGGCCAGGAAGTGGTCACATATCACGTGGTACTTTGTCCTATGCTTGTGTTCCCAGAGAACTTTGCAGTAGATGTGGATGGTTGAGTCTATGGGATACCATGCCCATCCCATCTTAGGATATTGATGTGCCACACAACATGACATACAGAAGATGTGAGGAAATGTGAAAATACGGAAATGTTTTGGGTTCGTCTCCTTTGACGACTACAATACTCTGTTAAGTTTGCTAACAGGATATCATCCCAATTAAATGATGAACCTTCATCTGCATAGTAGTGGATTAGTGACATATATGACAAAGGAAACTTGGAAGCCTCTAGCTCTCCATACAATCTACATAGCATAGCTGCAATGTACTAGTATGGATTCCTTAGTGCGGTTGTGGGGTACCCGCCAGTTGGTATGTGTTTGAATTATTTATCTCATTTGTACCAAATGCATAACAAGTATTTTTCCATGTTCTTGAATCCACCAAGAAGTTCACCATTTATCTCACGGGTTCCTTTCTCTAGATGGAAAAATTTCGCTAGATCTGCAAGCCAGAACAAACTTTATGGGCTTTCCCTTAGCATTGTATATGTACATGTTATCCAATTCTACATGCTTGAGAATACAAGCGATGACATCCACACAGATAAATACTACAAAGCATGTTTCTACTCTATGTATTCCTGATTTCCTAATATTCTTGAAAATTTTAATCTCATCTTAGTCTTCAACATCAACGAGGAAATTTTGTTTTTTTGAACATTTGGAAGACGTCGCCCCATCTCTGCGAGTCGCCTCCCTTCTCTAATATTCTCATTGTGTCATCATAAATTGGTCCTGCAGTGTTAGGTTTATCCTCACGCTGACTACCACTCCCAGAGGTGTCTGTGGTAGGTGCTTTACTTGTCACCTTATTCCATGGAGACATTTTTTATTTTGCAATGCATAAACGAAATCAGTGAAAAAAAAAAAATCAAGCAATAAAAATAAGCATGATTAGATCAAGAGTTGTAAACATAGGAATGAAAAATAAATTTTCTTAAGTAACCCATGTGTTAAGTACACGAAGAGTCATTTGAATCGATGTTGGGGAAATATTTTGGCAAGTTGGTGAAGCAACAATTATCCTGGTCACTAGGGAGAAATGAAGTTGGAGTAGATCGTGGGAACTGCTCTGGTATATAGCAGATGGTTTAGTGTAAAGTGCATCAATATGCACCACTAAGGTTTGCATAACGTCCTCTGGTTGAATCAGAGGCGATCATATTAACTCTTCTGGATAAATCAACCACGGTCATGGAAAGTCCTTCGAAGAATACCAGAGTTTATCTTGCAAAGTGTTCTGGTGGTACTAGAGTAGTTTATGTAAATTCCTCTGGCAGCAATTGTGATAAGTCTTTCGAAGGAAACCGACAATGTTCTCATTAATCTCTCTGGTGAGACCGAAGGGGATTTCACGAATTTATTTGAATGGACCAGAGACAATAATGTTAATTGTTCCAAATAATATCGACGGTAAAATTGTTAAGTGATCCAGTTACCATCGAATTTTATCTCGCAAACTTCTCTGGTTGGACCAGATGTGATTAAGTAAAGTCTGTTGGTTGCTATCAGCGTCAATAATTTAAATTTCTCTGACGAAACTAGAGTCAATCTCAGAAACTTCTCCAGTTACAAAAGATTCGTAAAAAATTAACAAGTCTTGGGCTTGAGTTTTATTTTGAGTTTAGAGCTCGAGTGTCGGAGGCCCGAGAAACTAGAGTTTGGGTTTGATTATTTCCAAGTTTGGCGTATATATATGGTAATAAGGACGTGAAATGGCACTAGTTAGGGCTCTAGCAACTCTGTTATTATGTGCTTCAACGACTTGGACGATATGAAAATGGAAATTGTGGGCAACCCTTCGAGGCGTATTATTAGGGCTTCAAGGTAACCAAATCCCGAGTGTGGGGTATTGACAAAATTGTGGATTTAGTTGCAGGTAACTATCGAGAGTCATATCATAACACACAAGTGTATGAGAAGGACTAGGGGATCCGAAAAAATTCTACCCAACCAAGCATTTTCGAAGTTGAGAGATGGGTATCAAACGTCACTAAGGTTCATATTGCCCTACTACTGTTCGAAAAAATCTATGAGCAGAGGCATTTATAAGATTTCATGGTTCCGGGTTGGAGCAATGGTCATTGCAGGAAATCCAAACCAACGAAGGGTTATGTGACGGGATCAACGGACTTAGTTGTAGGAAATGAACCCCAACCCTAGCTAATCCTAAACCATAACTTTTAAATATACTTAAATAAAATTGTCGAGAAGAGCTCATTTAGGGCTTACCTAGATAAGGGGTTCCACGTAGACATCGAGGATGGGTTGGAGATGGGAACACTCGAGGTCGCTATAGCTTGTGGATGGAATAACTGAACGCTATCTCTTTTCTCCCAGTGATGGTGATAATGGTTGAAAGAGAGATGAGTGATCCTTTTATAACCATTGTGCGCAACTAATGTGATTGGGGAGGTTTTAAGGTCTTTACCGGAAGCAATGTTGGAAAGGTCTTCGGTTACACTGGAGACATTGGTGAAAAGTACTCTAGTATGGACCAGAGAAGATAACACAAAATGCTCTGGTTGAGTGCTTAACACATCGAAGGATTTAATATTAAGATCTCTAGTGCTACCGAAGGCGATGACGGGATGTCCTCCGGTTAAACTGGAGGCATTACTACTAACATGCCCATTGGGTGAAATAGATGCTTGAAGCAGTTTCAGGGAACTCCCTCGGTTTGACTAGAGGAGTTTGTAATAATTCCTCCATTCAAATCGAAGGAGTTAACATTAAGTTGGTTGATTATCGAATTAGTGTTTTGGGAGACTTCGGAGGAACTCCTCCTATGAGATCTGGAGAACTTAAATGGAATTCCTCTGGTACATACCAGAGGAGTTGAAAAGAACTCTTTCGACAACTAGAAAATGAATTACAAACATTTGTCTAAGTATTGAAGGTAAAGATTAAACCCAAACCAAAAAACATAATAAGGTGGCTTGTTGAGAGAGAGGTAAACGAAATTCAATCATTTTAGGAAATATTTCAAGTCAAAAGGCTCTTATATAAGACAAGAGGGGTCCCATTTTCTTGGAGAGAAGGATTTACAAATAAAATGTACAAGAAAAAGGGTGGTTGTGATGCTTGGAATAACACATTCCCACCAAGCTTTGACATGGGGAAGGGATTTAAGGAGCGTGAAGGTGATCTTTTCACCATTGATTTTTTTTTGGACAAAGTAATAACCTTCTAGTAGATTCAAACATTTCTCTAGAGCATCTACATATGTCTAGCCTTCAAATAATGGGATATCAAAATTAACTTGTACCTTGAAGGGTGTCACACCTATGAAATGGTTGCTTGTTGAATATGCCTCTACCACCGTCGATAGTCATTGAAGGATCTGAGAGAATTTGTCCATCATTTCATTCCTTTGTTGCATGAGGGCTCCCTCGAGCAACATCTTGGAAGGATCTCCTCGTTTGTCATCTATATTTTCTTTCTCCATGGGAGATTTCTTGGGTCGGCGAGAGTGATTGGTCTCAAGCAAAACCAGCTCGAGATCCAACTCTCTATACCCTAACCTCGTCGGGGAAATGCACTAAGAAGAAACAAGGAGTAGATTGCTATGATACCACTAATCCAGATTATGTTGAGAATGAAATGAAATACAAAAGAAAATATAACAAAGAACACAAAAATACAATGAAACGCAACTTTTATCAATGAATAACAAAAACTTGTAGAATACAAACTGGCTAGAATGGTGCTAGCTTATCTCTGAAGAGAAAGAAATGTCGGCTACACTCATTCACAATAAGCATTACATCACACTCCATTTCATGCTCAAAGGACCTCCTTCACCTTGATTATATATGAAAGAGTGAGAGGAGAATAATTGTCATGATGTATGAGGGATAAATTGGTCTACGTTTACAAAATGCCATAGGCATGTAAAAAACTAGGACTTTTCGAGAGGTCACCCATCCCAGTACTACTCTAGCCCAAGCATGTTTAACTGCAAAGTTCTAATGAGAGATCCACTACATTAGCGTTCTAGGCATGTACATAAGACCACTAGGCAATCATTACATGATAGATGTAATTAACAAATGGGGATGACATTACATTAAATTCTCATCAAAAGGGTGAATATCATGGTTTATCAAAAGCACAAGCTTGAAAACGTTGTTTTAGTGGAAAAGGTGAATAGCCAGCAAGATCCACCTACATTCTTCAACTTTTTCATTTATATCAGTACATTTTTATTATGATTTCTCAGACAAGAAATTTCATCATCTTTTGATCATATTTTTTTACTAATATTTTCAGTATCTCTTATATGAGTGATTTTTATATTGTTATTTTGTTGTTCCATCTCTTTTACTTCTTGTTGAAATTTGTGAATGTATGTATCCTATTTCTCCAATTCCCTTTGAATGTGCACAATTTCTTCATCTTTGTTAATAAGGGTTTTGTTAAAATCTATAATTTTCCCTTCTAAACCCTTCATAACCTTCTTGTTGTGATTCCTCACCATATTAGATTTTCACATTTTATATATGGCCTATATATTCTAATGAGGAATTTTTTTTGCATGACTCCACTACTCCACTGTGAAATCCTATAAAGTTATCCTATGGAGATTGCCAAAATTTTATTTTTTCACATTTAGAATGATGTCTCCAATGTTTCCATCTAGTTAGAACCTACAATTATGTCAATAGTATTACAATTGATAAAATATAGAACATTGAATTGGGATATGAATTTATAACAATCAATAATTAGATGTAAGTCCTAAATTTTAAATTCCTCCTTGCCAATAATGTCTTCTTTTACGAATATACTTGACTCTTAAATTAACAATTGATTTGCCAAGTCATCATTAATACAACCTTCCTCAATAATCAGACAAATAACAATGATAGTATCATTTCTTTTAATAGGTCATTTGAGGTTTAATAAATCAAGGCAAGAGGTTGAACTTCCTATATTAGAAAACATGAATTCCTTGTCTCTATTAAAATCCATTATTTTAGCATTTTGCCCAATTTCAAATTTATACTACACTATGAAACTTAAATAATGTCTTCAATTTGAAAGTTAAATTTAACTTGATACACTTTATAAATATTTATATATTATTTTTCACCAAATTTTGACTTGGATTTCAAATAATGAAATAATGATTGACTTTATCTTTTAGCCTTTACATTATGTTTTTTTCTTCACTTAAAATTTTCACCTTTTTCTTAATTGAGACTAAGAGAACAATTTTATTATTATTTAATTGAACTTTGGAAAAGAAAAAAATGTTTGATAAATTTATAACCCTTGAAGTGATCCTTAGAATATATGGTTTATAATAATATGTGACAAGTTCTTAAGAATACATCTTTAAATGTAAATACTTTCACACCTTATTTACTTTAATACTTCTCATTTTTCCAATATTCTCACATTGTTCACTTTTCATTTACAATTTCTCATGTTATTCAACTTACCAATATTTTCACCTTATTCACTTTTACGTTACTTATGAAACTTAACCTATCGATAAAGAGAGTTCTATATTTCCTTTGTTATTCCTCCACTTAAAGAGGGGTTTACATTTCTCATTTTTTTTTATTCATAAAATTGCATGTTTTTATCATAAATGTTGATACTTCTTCACATGCAATTTAAAAACACGAAACTTTATTTTTTTAATTACCTTTTTCATACCATGCAAGTTACAATTCACTTTACTTATGCCAACTATGAAATTATATTTATTTATGTGCACTTTTAGAGATAGTTGGAAACTTCCCTTTTTAATTATATTTTGGAAACTTTCATTTTTTAACTACCTTTTCTTACCATGCACATGGCAATTCACTTAACTTAAATGGAGTGGATAATTTATTTATGAAAGTGAATCTTTGTTTAGTAATTCCTTTAAGGATGGACCAGTGGTCGTCAAATATTTTTAATAAAAAAATAACTTTGACCATGAGTCACTTGAACAAAGGCTTTGATACCAATTGGTTCACTTTATGAGAACATCATCAATACATAAAGTAATCACATGTATACATATTAAATAACAATAGTTTATTATATGAATATAAATGAGTTTGATGATTGATTGGATACAATGGACATGTATTAAGGTTTGATAATTTATGTCATTTGGGAAAATGTATGAGTATCATTATTTACAATATAATAAATGTATAATAGTGGTTTATATAACTACTTAGTACAAAATAATTTATATATTATAACATATGAGTACTATACTTTAGGTATATTATAGGGTGGAGCATGCTTTATAGAGGGTTGTGATTCTTGTATACTTGACTAGTTCTTTGTGAAATGACCATAACAATCATTACAGTTGAACTCATTATACTCATAGTCAAGAGTTTGAATATTATTTGAACCTTCCATATTGAGATAAATAACTTTTAGAAGACCTTTTTGTAGGTCCACTTCCACACAAATTATAGCATAAGTGTACATTCTCCATTTTATATATGCTTGTTCAATGAAATGACTTACCTTATCTCCAATAATTTTGAGGGTGGTTTTTACCAAAAATAACACAAGGATATGCATAAAGTTGACCCGTACAAGGCCAATGGACATTTCCATATCAAGATCAAAATCAATGGTCTAGTGGGAAAGAAGCATTCCCCATATACCATGAAGTAAGAGCCAAATTTGAAAATTTGATCTTTCACCTCTATGTTGTTAAGTAAGAACAAAAAATAAACTAGATAACTTGAAAATAAGTATTAGGATCTCAATTATAACTGGAGACGTTGGTGAAAAGTACTCTAGTATGGACCAGAGAGGATAACACAAAATGCTCTGGTTGAGTGCTTAACACATCGGAGGAGTTAATATTAAGATCTCTAGTGCTATCGAAGGCGATGACGGGATGTCCTCCGGTTAAACTGGAGGCATTACTACTAACATGCCCATTGGGTGAAATAGGTGCTCGAAGCAGTTTCAGGCAACTCCCTTGGTTTGACTAGAGGAGTTTGTAAGAATTCCTCCATTCAAATCGAAGGAGTTAACATTAAGTTGGTTGATTATCGAATTAGTGTTTCGAGAGACTTCAGAGGAACTCCTCCTATGAGATCTGGAGAACTTAAAGGGAACTCCTCTGGTACATACAAGAGGAGTTGAAAAGAACTCTTTCGACAACTAGAAAATGAATTATAAACATTTGTCTAAGTATTGAAGGTAAATATTAAATCCAAACCAAAAACATAATAAGGTGGCTTGTTGAGAGAGAGGTAAACGAAATTCAATCATTTTAGGAAAAAATTCAAGTCAAAAGGTTCTTATATAAGACACGAGGGGTCCCATTTTCTTGGAGAGAAGGATTTACAAATAAAATATTAAAATGTACAAGAAAAAGGGTGGTTGTGATGCTTGGAATAACACATTCCCACCAAGCTTTGACATGGGGAAGGGATTTAAGGAGCACGAAGGTGATCCTTTTACCATTGAATTTTTTTTGGACAAAGTAATAACCTTCTAGTAGATTCAAACATTTCTCTAGAGCATTTTCATATGTCTAGCCTTAAAATAATGGGATATCAAAATTAACGTGTAGCTTGAAGGGTGTCACACCTATGAATGGTTTCTTGTTGAATATGCCTCTGCCACCGTCGGTAGTCATTGAAGGATCTGAGAGAATTTGTCCATCATTTGATCCTTTGTTGCACGAGGGCTCCCTCGAGCAACATCTTGGAAGGATCTCCTCCTTTGTCATCTATATTTTCTTTCTCCATGGGAGATTTCTTGGGCCGACGAGAGTGATTGGCCTCAAGCAAAACCAGCGCGAGATCCAACTCTCTATACCCTAACCTCGTCGGGGAAATGCACTAAGAATCAACAAGGAGTAGACTACTATGATACCACTGATCCAGATTATGTTGAGAATGAAATGAAATACAAAAAAAAAATATAACAGAGAGCACAAAAATACATTGAAATGCAACTTTTATTAATGAATAACAAAAACTTGTAGAATACAAACTGGCTAGAATGGTGGTAGCTTATCTCTGAAGAGAAATAGATGTCGGCTACACTCATTCACAATAAGCATTACATCACACTCCATTTCATGCTCAAAGGACCTCCTTCACCTTGATTATATATGAGAGAGTGAGAGGAGAATAATTGTCATGATGCATGTGGGATAAATTGGTCTACGTTTACAAAATGCCATAGGCATGTAAAAAACTAGGACTTTTCAAGAGGTCACCCATCCCAGTACTACTCTATCCCAAGCATGTTTAACTGCAAAGTTCTAATGAGAGATCCACTACATTAGCGTTGTAGGCATGTACATAAGACCACTAGGCAATCATTACATGATAGATGTAATTAACAAATGGGGATGACATTACATTAAATTCCCATCAAAAGGGTGAATATCATGGTTTATCAAAAGCATAAGCTTGAAAACGTTGTTTCAGTGGAAAAGGTGAATAGCCAGCAAGATCCACCTACATTCTTCAACTTTTTCATTTATATCGGTACATTTTTATTATGATTTCTCAAACAATAAATTTCATCATCTTTTGATCATATTTTTTTACTAATATTTTCAGTATCTCTTATATGAGTGATTTTTATATTGTTATTTTGTTGTTCCATCTATTTTACTTCTTGTTGAAATTTGTGAATGTATGTATCCTATTTCTCCAATTCCCTTTGAATGTGCACAATTTCTTCATCTTTGTTAATAAGAGTTTTGTTAAAATCTATAATTTTCCCTTCTAAACCATTACAACCTTCTTGTTGTGATTCCTCACCATATTGGATTTTCGCATTTTATATATGGCATATATATTCTAATGAGGAAATTTTTTTGCAGGACTCCACTACTCCACTGTGAAATCCTATAAAGTTATCCTCTGGAGATTGCCAAAATTTTATTTTTTCATATTTAGAATGATGTCTCCAATGTTTCCATCTAGTTAGAACCTACAATTATGTCAATAGCATTAAAATTGATAAAATATAGAATATTGAATTGGGATATGAATTTATAACAATCAATAATTAAATGTAAGTCCTAAATTTTAAATTCCTCCTTGTCAATAATGTCTTCTTTTACGAATATACTTGACTCTTAAATTAACAATTGATTTGCCAAGTCATCATTAATACAATCTTCCTCAATATTCAGACAAATAACAATGATAGTATCATTTCTTTTAATAGGTCATTTGAGGTTTAATAAATCAAGGCAAGAGGCTGAACTTCTTATATTAGAATATTTAACTCGATACACTTTATAAATATTTATATATTATTTTTCACCAATTTTTGACTTGGATTTCAAATAATGATTGACTTTATCTTTTAGCCTTTACACTATGTTTCTTTCTTCACTTAAAATTTTCACTTTTCTCTTAATTGAGACTAAGAGAACAATTTTATCATTCTTTAATTGAACTTTGGAAAAGAAAAATATGTATGATAAATTTATAACCCTTGAAGTGATCCTTAGAATATATGGTTTATAATAATATTTGACACGTTCTTAAGAATACATCTTTAAATGTAAATACTTTCACACCTTATTTACTTTAATACTTCTCATTTTTCCAAGATTCTCACATTGTTCACTTTTCATTTACAATTTCTATGTTATTCAAGTTACCAATATTTTCACCTTATTCACTTTTACGTTACTTATGAAACTTATCTTATTGGTAAAGAGAGTTTTATATTTCCTTTGTTATTCCTCCATGAAAATATTTCTCCACTGAGAGGTTTATATTTCTCCTTTTTTTTTATTCATCCATGTTTAATTACCTTTTTAATACCATGCAAATTACAATTCACTTTACTTATGCCAACTATGAAATTATATTTATTTATGTGCACTTTTAAGAGATACTTGGAAACTTCCCTTTTTAATTATATTTTGGGAACTTTCATTTTTTAACTACATTTTCTTACAATGGCAATTCACTTTACTTATACCAACTATGAAATTATACTTATTTCATTTTTCTTTTCTTCTTCTTTTTGTCCTATTCCCTTTTTTTCTCTTTTTAAATGGAGTGGATCATTTATTTATGAAAGTGAATCTTTGTTTATTAATTCCTTGAAAGATAGACCACTGGTCTAATATTTCTAAAAAAATAACTTTGACCATGAGTCACTTGAACAAAGGCTTTGATACCAATTGGTTCACTTTATGAGAACATCAGCAATACATAAAGTAATCACATGTATACATATTAAATAAAAATAGTTTATTATATGAATATAAATGAGTTTGATGATTGATTGGGTACAATAGACGTGTATAAATACATGTAAGGTTTGATAATTCATATCATTTGGGAAAATGTATGAGTATCATTATTTACAATATAATAAATGTATAATAGTGGTTTATATAACTACTTAGTACAAAATGATTTATACATTATAACATATGAGTACTATACTTTAGGTATATTATAGGGTGAAGCATGCTTTATAGAGGGTTGTGATTCTTGTATACTTGATCAGTTCTTTGTGAAATGACCATAACAAGCATTACAGTTGAACTCATTATACTCATAGTCAAGAGTTTGAATATTATTTGAACCTTCCATATTGAACTAAATAACTTTTAGAAGTCCTTTTTGTAAATCCACTTCCACACAAATTATAGCATAAGTGTACATTCTCCATTTTATATATGCATGTTCAATGAAATGACTTACCTTATCTCCAATAATTTTGAGGGTGGTTTTTACCAAAAATAAAAGATATGCATAAAGTTGACCCGTAGGCCAATGGACATTTCCATATCAAGATCAAAGTCAATAATCTATTGGAAAAGAAACATTCCCCATATGCCCTGAAGTAAGAGCCAAATTTTCAAATTTGATCTTTCACCTCTGTGTTGTTAAATAAGAACAAAAAAAAAAAAACTATTCCCAGAGTAGTAGATAACTTGAAAATAAGTATTCCAATTTTCTATGGCCCATACTTGAACTACACCAGAGCTAGGTCATAAGGCCTGCGTTTTCCAATTAAGGCTTCTTCGTGTACTAATTTGGCTTTTTGTTTAGATTCTAGGGTCAAGATTTCCATCTTAGGAATATCTTCCATGCATTTAATGAATTTAGATTTCCAAGGGCATCGTATGTTAGGTGCTTCCATCATTCCAAACATAGAGAAAGAAATGGTTGTGACTGTATCAATGGCAACCAATTGTTAGGATTGGAAATCGTGCATCCAACATCTAATGTGGCAATTTTCTCAACCCGCAACATTTGTTCTTAGCGATGGGTGATTTCTGGCACGAAACATCTAGGGAAAAAACCAAATGTGGATAATCCGAAGCCAACGGAGTCAAATCCTTGCATAGGGCCTCAATCTCCTTCACCACCAAAATGAGCTGTGAGATCACAATCTATTTTAACTTGTGCGAAACATATTAATGTTTGTACAACTTTAATTCAACATAATAAATCTTGTTTTGGTGATTAAAACAAAATAAAGATAATAATTAATTGACTTTGAAAGGAGAAGTCGTCGTACTCTACAATGATATTAATTTTTTAAATATTCATTTCATGAAAAGATCATAGATCATTAGACTATGCAACAATTTTTCATAATCCATTAAAAAGATTCTCTTTTACCTATTTTTCTTAAAAGATTATATTAATAATTTGTTCTTTATTTATAAAACGATCATCAATTATTAGCCAAGAGTTTAGTTTAGTGTTAATTATAATTTGTTAACATGTGATGCTTAATAAATTATGAAAATAAGTAAAATTAGCATCAAAGCTACTTAGACATGATTTTTAAAAATGTTATATTGCGATAGTTGTATGTATTTTGAAAATGAAAAGTTAAAATAATTATGAAATACTTGAAATTTATGTAGAAATAGACAAAAACTATTAACTTGAAATTTCTAGAAGTTAAAATTGTCTAATAACCTCCAAAATTTGTCCATGATACATTTAATATAAGATTTCCAATGAAGAACAAAATTACTTAGCACCTACCTCTAAAAAAAATATTTTAATGTAATAGTTATACATAATCCACAAGTTTTTTAAAATGTGTTTGTATCACTCGTGCATAGTTTAAAAACATACAATATACACTTCTTTCTAAATAAAACACAAATAAATAATTATATAAAAAGAAAAGAAAACAATAATATGTACTTACTTTGTTTAGATAAAAAAAGATTAAGATTATTGTAGCATTTTCCTTTTATAAGTTATAAAAATACGAATCATTAATACAGAAAAATAATATGATATACACAATATTGTATTTCATATATCTAATAATATATAAAATATAAGGTTGGAATTTGAAAATGTTAGATAAAAAAAAATGGTATTAGATAAATTTGTTATCATTACATGTTTGAAGGTTTTTTTTTTAATTTTTTTTAAATGTTAACTATAGTTAAAATTCGATTTGTTTTTTAATATTAATTTAATTAATTTATATTTAAATTTATTAAAGATTGAATTA
>JZKD02S0643665.1:244429-255142 GCA_000966675.3 Picea glauca
ATTTTGACCAGTTTTAAGATAAAATAATTTGGTGAATTTAAAAAAAAAATGGAAATTGACAAATATATTTTGAAAAAAAAAATGAAAAATTAACCTATAAATGAAATTTAACCCCTAAAATTTCAAAAAATGTGTTGTCTACATTATTTTTCAAACTTTTACTTAAATAATAAAAATGGGTGTGTATATGTAAAACAATTTCCTATGGCTGCCAAAATCATCATCAATGTAAGTAATTAAGTAGAATAATATCTCCTTTTGAATGCAATCATCATTATGTTGAGGTTGCAATAGGTATGTCTTTGACTAGTTAACGAAGAGAGGTGGAGTATGTATCCATATGTGGTAGCTAAAAAATGTTCCTCTAAATTTTTTTCAAATTTTGTTAATCTTTGTCATTTAACTTCTATTTGATTACTTTGAAGGAAACCTTACTTTAATGACACTTTGTTATTATCTTCAATATCATTAATTTATGGATCATTTATCCTTGTTCATAATCATGATGTTGAACATAAAGCTTTAACTCATGCATTTTACCTATGTCATATTATCATATTCATCATAAACCATATGTAGCAAAGTATAGAGTATTTAAAACCTACTAAATCTTGTCTAGCCAAACCAAAACTTAGAACCAAATCAAATTGAGACTTTCTAAATAATTCTCTAATTACCAAATTTACTAACCAAAATTATAAGTTTACTTTATGCCATTATTTTTTATATTTACCAATATAAAATATTTTTTTACAATTTCATATCTTAGTAACATGAACATTAGAAAGCTATATATATATATATATATATATGTCTCAAATATAATAAAAATATAATAAAAGTAATAAAGAAAAATTAAACTCCTAATAAATGACATATTAATGGGTAGTATTAATCAACATTTAATAAACTTATCATGTTACTAAATATAAAGTGTTGGAAAAGAAATTATATTTGCATTTAATAGATTGTTGGAGCATAAAGGCCAGGGTTAAAATTGCATGCAAGTTTCACTTCAAAAAAAATTAGCCCGGTCCGTTAAATGTTTCTAATAAAAAAACATTAAAACTGGAATATATTTAAGTCCGAAAAGGTATTAATGGTGAGGATTTTTCTACAAAGGTAAGGTAAGATTCTAAATTATGTGAAGCAAGAAGGTTTTAAGGTTTCCGCAGGTTAGGGTGTCTGAGATGCTGCAGGGGCAGACACTTCAACCGAGAACCCCGGTAGGATATAGATCCTAGGTGGTAGATTGTCCACACTTTTGCAGATATGGTAGATTCGATGGACTTGGCGTGGGATGACGAGGATGAGTTGTGGGCCAAGGCAGGATTATTCCTCTCCGATGAAACATATTGTCTTATGTATGATTGTTTGCGATAATTGTCTCGAGAGTCAGATCCATTGCCTTCTCCCCTCCATCTATCCCGTCCATCTAACAATAGGGTCTCACTGGCTAGTAGAGGTGGATAAAATTTGAGGACCACGTGAAGAGCATGCAATCATGTGGGGAAAAGCTCTCTGGCACCTCTAGTTCATTGGAAGGGGGAATTTCTAACCTCTTCTCTCCTCCCGGTGATAGTTCTGAGGATGTCTTTGAGTGAAATCCATGTCCACGCGGTAGAGGCACATGCTTGAATAGATTTTCCAGGGGTTTAGCTCATAGTCATCAGAAAAGAAAATGTTGAGGGGTGCGGGAGTCTAAACTTGACTGTATGCTTGGTAGTGATGTGGCTATGGACATGGTATCCATCTTAGCTACAAAGGCTCTGGTAGGAAAATTTTACTACACCAATATGCATAAGGCACATTTGGCTGACTAGATCCAAAAATATTGGAAGCCCTTAGTGGGCTACTTCCCTCGGTTTAGTCTCCTTTCCAATCACTGGATTGTATTTCACTTTCGGACTAAGGGTGATTTATTGAAAATCTTGGATTGTCCCTCGATCATTGGGCGAGGAATACTTATGCTCAAGCGTTGGACTCTTGGATTCAACCACTTCTCTGAATCTTTCACTAAGAGATATCTTTGGATGTTTCTCCTTGATTTCCCCATAGAGTTCTGGTCTTCGAAAATGTTCCAAGCTGTTGCAAACTCGATGGGCCATTTTGTTTTTTTTATGACCAGGTTCTCTGCTAGAACAACAAGCGTTTATCTTGGGTCTTTGTTGAGGTTGACTCGGACCTCAAACTACCTGATGAAATAGAAATATCGATAGGAGATTCCACCTTCTGCCAAGAAGTGGATTACTGGAGTGAGTAGTTTCATTGTCACCATTGTTGGCAGACTAGTCATTTAAAATCAAATTGCTCTTTCAAAATTCAAATCCCGGATGTAGCACCCTTCTCCTTGGACATGCAGTGTGGAGCTTTGATTTCCCTCTCAGATCACCTTCAGACAAAACATTTTGATATGGAATCTTTTCCGGGGATTCTGCTAGAAGGTAGGATCAAAGACATATCACGCAGTGTGAAATTTCTCAACTGATATGCTCCTTATAAGGATATAGAGTCTTTCTGGCAACCCCTGGCAGATTGTGGTTTTATGAAAGAGGAAATTTTAATTATGGGAGGTCACCTAAATTTAACTCTGTCATCTCAGGAGGTGTGGGGATCTCTGGCTAGAGTTGACCCATTGTCTGAATATTTCTCCAATATGTTCACTTATGTAGGGTTGGTGGACCTTCATCCAAGCCACTTGGCGCCCACTTGGAGAAATGATCGATTGGGTTTGGATGAAATCAATAAAATACTTGAGAGGTTCTTTGAGAATGAAAGTTTTCTAGGTGGTTTGAAAAATACTAGATCATGGGTTGTTAATTCAAATCTATCGGATCACAATCCGATCTGTCTGAAAATTGAAGAAATTTCCCACAAGCTGGCCCCTCCTTTTAAGTTCAAAATTTCTTGGCTGACTGATCCAGATTTTATACTTTTCATTCGAGTCATTTGTCATTCTATGGAAAGTTGGAATGATGCATCTCCTATAATTCTACATGGTGCTAAGCTGAGGAAATTAAAGGAAGCGGTTATTCAGTGGAAAGTGAACAAAATGAACAAATTACACTATGAACTAAAGGACATTGAACAAAAGATGACATAATTCTTTGAGAGGTGTCCTACAAATATTTTCACACTTATAGATTTGTCCCTCCTAAGTTCTTTAAAACAAAGAAATGAAAAGATCTTGGAAATAGAAGAGGCCACCTAGATACTAAGAAGCCGAGCAATATGGCTTGAGAAAGGGGATAGAAACACAAAATTCTTCCACATATTTTTTATGCATAGAAGGAGCCAGAATACTATCTGGGATATTTCAGATGAAAATGGTAGAATTAAATCATATTATAAAGAGATTAGTGCGGTAGCCTACAATCATTTTAAAGATTAGTATAAAGAAATTGGACCCGAGGACACATTCAATCAAATAAATGTAATTAAAGAGCTTCCCAAGTTTTTTTACAGATGATGAAAGTGACGATATAGGAAAATTTGTCACTCTTAAGGAAGTGGAAGAAGTGGTTAGGAGGATGCCTAGGGGCAAAATTCCCGGGCTAGATGGGTGGTCACATGAATTTTTTCATTTCTTCTTTGACCTCATGGGAAAGGAACTACTAGGGGCTATAGAGGAATCTAGGGCCAAAGGACATATTCCTGAAGCATTGAATGCTACGTTTATTACCCTCATCCCCAAAGTGAATAAAAATGTCTCTTTCAATGACTGCATACCTATTTCCCTTTGTAATTTTGTTTATAAATTCATTACAAAAATCATAGATACTAGGATAAAGGATAAGTTGGATTCCTGTATTTCAATTGAACAATTCAGTTTCCTTAAAGACATACTAATTTTTTATGCTGTGGGGATAGCACAATAATGTATGCATACTGTTAAGATAAATAAATTGAATTCGATCATACTTAAACTAGATTTAAAGAAGGCATATGATAAGGTGAGTTGGAATTTTCTTAGGTTAATGTTGATTAAGATTGGTTTGAAATGGGAGGTCACCCAGTGGATAATGACATGTGTTTCTAGTGCCAACTTTGCAATCTTGTTAAACGGTTCTCCAACATAGTTTTTTAAAAGTCATCAAGGGTTGAGGAAGGGATTCCCTGTTTCACCACTTCTATTCATTTTTATAGTGGAAAGTATCAGTAGACTTGTGAATAAAGATTGTTCGGAGGGTAAATTTCAAGGCATAAAGGTGGCCACATGAGTTATCATATCCCATTTATATTTTGTAGATGATGTACTTATTCTGGGTATGGGGAAGTATGAAGATTGGATTTCTTTTAAATCTCTTTTATCTAGCTTTTGCTTGGCCTTGGGTATGCATGTTAATCGTAATAAATCATGTTTTCTTGCTCAAAATATTGATTCCCACCTGGAACAAAGGTTAAAGGAGGATTTTAATATCCATCTACACAATCTGGAGGAAGGTGTGAAATATTTGGGTTTCTTTATTAAACCAAATGAGTACAGGGTTAGTGATTGGATGTGGTTGATCCAAAAGGTGGAGAAAAATATTGGACACTGGACTTATTGATGGTTATCCTTGGTAGGTAGATTAGTCTTAGCAAAATCTGTACTACAAAATCTTCGTGTTTACTAGCTTAGGATATAGATCCTAGGTGGTAGATCGTCCACACTTTTGAAGATATGGTAGATTTCGTGGACTTGGTGTGGGCTGCCGAGGATGAGTTGTGGGCCAAGGAAGGCTTATTTCTCTTTGAAAACACATATCGTCTTATGTACAATTGTTTGGGACAATCGTCTCGAGAGTCAGAGCCATCGCCTTCTCCCCTCCATCTATCTCGTCCATTTGACAATAGGGTTTCACTGGCTAGTAGAGGTGGAGCAAATCCATGGAGGACCATGTGAAGAGAACGCGACCATGTGGGGAAAAGTGCCTTGGCGCCTATATCTTGTTGGATGGGTGTTTCAGGATAAATCCGTAAGTGCGGACACGAACCGATCTCCCTAGATCCACCTGGATCTAGAACAAAACATGACAGAATAATACACTTTCCCTAGATCTAGACTATTGAATGGACTGAGAGGTGAGGATCACAGACATACCTTATGAACGCTTTCCTTAGATCTCTGTTGTTCCAAGCTTTGCTCCAATGCTCTTGTCCCGTCCAGATTACAACAGAACGAACCAATCGAAGTAACAGAAAAATAATATATTCAATAACTAGTCTATACATATGATCAAGGAGTTACGTAATAAAGTGACATCATCTTTATGGGAAAGGGACATATTGCTGTATTGAATTAATTGAAAGTGAAACTTAAAACCTGAGCCTTGATGTCGTAGGTCTCCTTTCGATGGCTCCTAGATCTGACACACACACTTGCTCATGCATGAAGAAAATCAACCACTTGTGATGACCTTGTTGTTGTCTCTTGCTACTGTAGCATCAGTCCTCCATACAGTCTTGCACTAATTCTCCAATCAATCTCTAGCTAACTTGCTGCTTGTTTACTTAACCCTTTCCATGAGAAATCTCCTCAATATATGGGAGAAGATAGATTAGTTACTTGGATAAGAAATGATCCCAAGATATCTGGAATGCCAGCACTTGAATAACCATTCGAAGACAACTCATGTTTCTAGAAGATTCCCTTCTAGAAGATTCAAGATCTTATCTTTTTCCTTCCTTTGGAACATGTTCGCACCTTGACAATTAGTTACAGTGCGAGAGGTTTGCACCCTAGCTTAAAGTAGCCTGCGAGAATCAGGCATTCTCGTAGGAAAATACATAGGTAGCCTGTGAACATCCCTTAAAAGCATGATTTTGGAAGCAGACAAATGTAACTTCTTTCAGGAAAGTATTCTTAGTGAAGAGCTTTATTTTCTATCATCATAACATCATCATGACATCATCACAATGACCAAAATTGTGGATAATAGAATTCCCCCCAAAGTCTGAGAGTGGAATCAATGACAGTCAATAGACTTTGTAAGATGCATGTGTGTGTTGAGAACCAAGAGCACATCTAATCGGAAACCTACAAACATCCAAGCATTAGCAGAATATAATGTATACCGATTCCTGAGGTAGGCATTCCCATACTCAGATCACAAACTGATGACATCATAAAAAAAGATCACGACCACCAATCATACACTGTGGATCCATGCAGTCATAACATAGCACAACCACCTGAATACATTGTGGATCTGTGTGATAGATTTTAATCAAGACGACATAGCCACGAAACATACATAGTGGATCTATGTGTCACAAATCATACATACTCCATCTCAACCTGGACCATAAAGACAATATCCAGGGTCTTCAATCTCATCGCCCAGAGTACGAATCTAACCATGTGATTACATGTGTCGAAGTCGAACATGGTAGAAACCACTTGATTACCGGCCATGAATGTAATCGTTAACAAGCGCGAGGGAAATCACCATTGATGTCAATGACTCCCAAGGTACTATAGTACAATCCATTGAGTGCGAATAAATGAGTTGATGTCGAACACCTGACGGAATCTTTTGATCAGGGGTCAATGATGTAAACCCACTATCGAAAGCGAGAAACTTGCCATTGAGGCATGCAAGCTCCAAGGTACTAAATAATTTCTAAGTCTTGATTCCGGATAATGTGCTGAAGTTGACAGAACAAGCCTCGTCACAGGAGGGCCTTGATGTATCCCCCATCAGTGACACAAAATGAGTAACTGAGTTTGAAAATGAAACAAAGTATGTGGCAATTGGACTTTGGACACAAGGAAGGTCGACACAAAATGAAAGGATAACTGCAGATGGCTGACTCAAATAGAGGTTTCAGACGGACAACTCTTGAACATATGAATGACACGACCAATGATTTGGCAGCATTGACTCAAAGACGACACAGGGAAAGAACTTGATATTAAATTGAATGAGAGACAAATGGATTTCCCAAACCGGCTTCAAATGATGAATAGGGGGTGTCATGTTCAAGAGCGACACTTACTGCCAATTAACACAAAGGTGAAACATATCCCTTTCCCAAATTTTCCCCCACCATTTCTGGAAAGTACCTCTTTATTTTTACGCAAGCTTGAAGATGATCACATATTCTTGTTGATGTAAGCTCATCCTTCGGACGAGTCCCTCAGAGTATTGTTAAGGAACCCTAGGAAGGAGTGGTTCGGTCCCATCACGGGTCTGTCAATGTTTGTTTAACGAGTCCAAATATAGTAAACTCGAAGGTTTTTCAGGATTATAGAGCTTGGAAAAAAACTCAAAAGAGAACTCTCTCAGTTCCTTTTTCGTACAATAGTCCAATGAGACCGAAAAAGGGTTAAAATATCACTCGAGGGACGCATACTTCAAATACTTTAATGAGCATGAAAATAGCAAGATCACTCGACAATCTTTTCATGTTTAGAGAGTCTGAAAAGAGCTTAAAGTTAACTCCAGGGGGGTTCCTTTTTTGTGTAACCACAGCGAGCCCGGAAAAGAGATAAAACAACGCTCGATCACGTTCTTATATTTTTGACAAGCGCAAGAATGGATAAAAGGCGCTTGAGGTTTTATATCAAAACCATAGGAAACAAACAAAATCACACCACACTGCAAAAGTTTTTGTCCATAATCATCTGCATTGGGTACCTGTAAGTCATTTTACTCACTTCCATATTAGTAATTAGGGTAAAATAATGAATAAACATGAAAAAACCCACTTTTAACATGGTAAAAAGTAAATAAAATAAATCCATAACACATTTTACCATATCATTTTACCCTTTTACCATTTGAGTGCAAAAAACTTCCATTTTACCTTCTACCTTCAGCGTCGATTTTCGAGAGCTTCGGGCCATCATTATTCGAGCCATCTGCGGTGTTTTGGTAAGCTCTCCATGCTTTATCTTTTCATGGTTCAAATTCATGATTTCATTGGTTAAAATTCAAGTTTTGAGTTAATTTTTGAAACCCTATGCGTGTAGAGGGATTCTCGCAGGCTGCCCATACGGGGCCTGCGAGAATGCCTCATTCTCGCAGGCGGGCCTAAGGAAACATGCGAGAAGTTCGCACTGTGTGCCATAGGTCACCTGCGAACAACGCAAAGTTCAAAAAAGTTTGTAATATTTAGCCAATAAAAAAGGTTTATTCCATGAAAGAGAGTTTTAACCATCTTCATATGTTCCCTATGCAGGTTTATAATCATCATAATGGTGCTCGAATGGAGAGAATGGGAACACGAGGATGATAATGAAAATTCCAAAAATCACCCTCCGACCATTGCTTCCTTAAGAGATTGCGGTCTCTTGAAGTATTTCCGCATACTGGGCATGAGAGCCCAAGTTCGATTGCTAGAACACTTAGTCCAGATGTGGGATCCGGATCAACAGGTTTTTAATGTCGGAGCTCACACATTGAATATCGACATTGAGGACATCTATTTCTTGAATGGGCTATCCAGGCGAGGGTCCTATGTCAGTTTGACTAGTAGCCGAAGGGGTGGTTTAAAAATGAGTGAGTATTGCCGAGAGTACTGCGTGCCTGAGGCTGAACGACAAAAAGGGAAAGTGGCCATTTGGGGAGTGACTGATATAACTCTCCGTACCATTCTATTCACTATCGCTCGGATGGCAGGAAGTGCTTCCCCACATATGGCTCTGCAGATCTATTTTCAGTATGCCATCAAGTGTACTGAGCCCCGGGTCTTCAACTGGGCTGATGCAGTTTTACGCAGTCTCAAAAAACAACTGACCAAATGCAGGCGTGGGGAACTAAAATAGTTCGGTTATGGATCATTGCTGGTGTATTTCTTCTGTGAGAGGGTTCTTGTGTTTAGACTTCAGGCATAGTGGCAATTTCCAGGTCCTAGGGATCCACAGATGTTACAATGGTGTCAACTCATGGCTAGACATGTGGCAGGACCGATCGTCAGGTATGACAATCTCTTCTTCGACTGGCTTCAAGGCAAGGTTCTGATGATAGAAGATTATGCGTATGCTGGCTTAGATTTCCGTGGTGATCCTGACCTTGCACTGCCTGAGGATGCACAATGGGGAGACCTCGGTAAGAAGTACACCAATTCTATTATTTTTTAAATGTTTTTGTATTTTTAACATATTTGAATGTTTTTGTTTTTATGGTTTTATCTAAAGACTAACACCAAATTCTTTTTGATAACACAGACATTGGGGCATACAGACCTGCTGGTAGTTCTCTTGTCCAACATCGAGGAGAGGCAGCAGTAGCAGTTCCACAGTATGTTGAGGACTATCTGACAGTGGAGCAGAACTTAGAGGGTCCGATGGCAGACGTTCCAGACATGACTCTGGAGGAGATTCCACGACGCGATCAGCGTCACACTATGGGAGTCTCTGCCTCTATGGGTCGCTTTCTCCGCAGAGTTGCTAGGACCTTAGTGTGCTATCGTGAACATCATTAGTGATGTCACTTTGTAGAAGCCAGGAGCTTCAATTTTTGATATTTTGGTCTTCGGACACATTTTGTAAAAACAAACTTTACATTACATTTGTTATATATATATACATGGTTTCTACCGGCTTACTTTACATTTGTGTACAATTTAATGTGTTTGATTTATAAGTGATTTAAATGCCTGTCCAATACATAATTAGCTAAAGCATCTATCAATGTATTAAGACATCTAGGAATGTGTTGATATTCTAAGTAATCAAAATGTCGTTCCAAGAGGCGCATCCGCAAGTATACCCTTAATAAAGTAGGACTTCAAATAAAATATACATTATTGAGCTGTAGTAATACCAACTGCGAGTCAAGTCGGACAACCAAATGACGAATTCCGAGAGAGATAGCATCAACCAGTAATTCAACCACGACGCTATACTCTGCGATGTTGTTGGTTGCTCGGCCAAGACATATACCTCGTAGAGATATGATTTTGTTTGTCGGGGCATAGATTGGCCATGCAGCGGAAGCTAAGTTCAGAGTACTACGGTTAGAACCGTCGGCGAAGCCAATGTAAGGTAGCGAAAACTCCGACATCTGGCAATCAATCACAACGTCATGTAAGGGTAGAGACCAGATAACGTCAAAAACAAAACTAAAGTAACACACTCACGCAGTATGATACATAAAATACAAGTACTCATGCACAAATGACTTATTCGTAGTACTTCTTTAAGTACAACCCATTTCTAGGTTCACTCAAAGGTACACCATCATAATCAACTAGCTCATACGCTCCTTTTTCCAAAACTTTGCTAACAATGTAAGCCCCACGCCACATTGGTTCGAATTTCCCAGCTCCTAGGACATCTTTATCTTGTTCATATAGAAGAACAAGATCTCCTTCAGAGAAGACACGAGGTTTGACATGCTTGTCATACTGTGCCTTAACACGTTTCTTTTGGGATTCTATTACAAGAGTAGTGTCACGGTGAGTCTCGTCTAATCGCATCAAATACAACAGACGTTCCTCTTCGGCAGAAGTATTAGGTAAGAGTTCTACAGCTAACTTCAAAGACGGTATCTCACATTCTATTGGCAGAATGGCTTCCATGCCATAAACTAATCGAAAATGTGTGAATCTTGTGGCAGACTTAACAGATGTCCGATATGCCCACAATGCCGAAAATAACATTGTGTGCGAGCTGGTTTTATGTATTCCTATCATCCGTCGAATCATAGTGATGAGAACCTTATTGATGGCTTCGACCTGGCCATTAGCCTGTGGATAATAGGGTGTTGAGCTATCATGTCGAAG
>JZKD02S0643688.1:0-15630 GCA_000966675.3 Picea glauca
CTAGATGCCTCCCAGTTCTCCCTGTCGTACATGCCACTAATTTATTGTTGTGCATATGAAGGATTGTCGTTCAACTAGGATGACATTATGTTGACCAACCCAACAAATTCCATAGTTGTAGTTGTAGAAGCTCAGCCGAGAACTTTCCCAATTTTCCACATGTCTTCCTACCTCTTGGACATCATGTGCATCATCCACCAATATCCATCAAACAAATCCATTCACATATATTGCAAAGTGCTATGGGAGAAAAAATACAGGATGAAATATCAAAAGATCTGTGAACACTTTTTGGCCCCTCTGTATGAGTTTATATATTGCACACCAGCCCCATGTATGACCGACAAAGCAATAACTATTATAAATAGGATCGGGGTTTGGTACCTTATGGAGAATGGTACTTATATCAGGGTGTACATTGCCATGAAAACTCCCCATCTCCTTCCTCGGTTTGTACCAAAAAAATTGGTACTCCAAGAGGTGGCATATCAAACAATCATCCATGCAGTAGGAGGAATTTTATATCGAGGGAGGAAGGCAATATGGCCACCTGTAATAACCCTATGCTGAACCCCATTGTAAATATAAATGTAATTGTACATATAGGCTAGTGAGCTAGGATACTTTGGGGCTAGAGTGCCTTTATATGTATGTATTTTGGAGGCCAGAGTGCCTTTAAATGTATGTATTTTGGAGGCCATAGTGCCTGTATGGTTATTAGGATGGTGAGCAAGAAGTTTAAAGGCCAGCAAGCCTATTTTTATAAAATGTGATCACACTCATTTTTTAATGAAAACACATCAGTGTTTCATACCAACCATGTAAAATACTATGGGGGGGATAAACTCCACTAGAATAGGAAGGGGGGGAATAAAAGTATGGGGAAAAGGGGATAAGCTAAGGGGATTAAGCCTAAAGGAATATTTTATTAATATTCCTAAAAATATAAAGTATAAAGTATGGATATTTTATATATCCTAAGTCCCTATGTTGAGGAAAGTATCACCTTGTGAGGGAATCCATGTGTGGGCCCATGCAATTCCCAACATGACAAGTGTCAAGTTGGGAACATGCACATAAGTTTAGGGAGATTTAGTTCATTTGGTGATCATTCTATCATCATTCTCACTTCACCACATTGTTTTCCTCCATACTTTAATGTTGCCATTACTATACTTGTACATGTATCAGGGAAATCTTGGAATTGGACTGAAGAGGTGGGTTGTCAGGCTTGTAGGATATTGAAGAAGTGGGTTGTCAAGCCCGTGATCATTCTCTCCAGGTGAGAGAACTACTAGGAATTGATTTCCCAAGGTACCAAGTTGCAACTACAGGGCTCTGAGACTTCCTACCTGGCTTGTTGTTGAAGCCTTGAAAGGAAGTGGGGCAGCCAAAGGACTGTTGAGAAAAGAAGGGGCACACCTCCCAGGGTGGGACAGGCATGTGGGGAATGAGGCATTGTAGGTTGTTAGTTTGAGTTGGTACCTTAGTCTAAGTTTTTAGGCTATCTAAGAGACCTTAGCATGGTTATCATTTCCTTTTATCAGGTGGAGTTTGAGCCCCAACTTGAGGGTGACCCACCGCTAAACGTTATGAGTAGAACGGTCTAAGGTTGGGAAGAACGTGGAAGGTATGCACGCAATAGGTGTTCTTTTTACTAAAGATAAGTGTCTATTGTGTGTTAATTTATGTGTTGTGTTAATATTTATGCATTTATTCTCATGGTTTTTTCTTATACATGCTATATCTATATACTTGTTGTTATTCTACATTAATTTGTGCATTTGCATAACACTATCAGTTAAATAAATAGGATCAAAATTCAAAACATTTTGTGTGGCATTTCCCAAAAGGGGTCTGGGGATGCTACAATGTGGTATCAAAGCCCATTTTTCAACACTGAGCCTGGATGGGCCAATTAACAGAGCACATAAGTAAAATTTATCGAGTACGCAGACAAACTGTTGACGGAATTCTGAAAAGGGACGTCTGAAATTTGTTTGATAAAATTATTGTAGTGAAATTAAAGGAATTCCACGAGTAATTTGGAAGAATGGAGCCCATAAATTGAATATAAGCTAATTCAGTCTCTAATTGGGCGTATTTGGGCCTGTAGATGGCCGAAATTTGAAGTTACAGAGTGTCCATGGTGCCAATGACAAAATGGAGGCGAAATTGGGCAAAAGCCCCAATTTTTGCAGAGAAATTTAGGATGAATTTGATGTGAAAGAAGTGAATTTGAAGAGTAGGGGTTGAATTCGTATGTGAAGGCCCTATTTTGGCCGTATCAAGCTTAATTACAAGCTCTAATGGCAGCCACATAAACAATTGCAAAATTGGGCATATTTGGAAATTTTGAAACTAAGCAAATATTGGAAAAAAAATTGGGAATTTTTATGTACACTGACGTTGGCATGATGTGGGGGCCACATTTCAGCTGACATGGAAAACATATGACATGTACTATACATGGTGGCAAGTGTATTTGGTATGTGGCAGTGGTGGTAGTTGACGTGAAGTTGGAGTGGCAGAGCTTGCCTGCCTGACGGAACCATGAGTCGAACCTGCAAAACATTATTGCGGGGGAGGGTCCAGTGTGGTTAGGATAACCCTAGGTGGGGGGCTGAAATGCATGGATGTGCACCATGTCACCATGGTCAAAACCATGTTTAGGTTTTGTGTCCCCTCCCCCCCTCTGTTAACAGACGAGGGACCCACAATGCGATGGTGACCATTGATCATTACCGACGCCCCACAATCCTTCGTCGTCCGATTAAAAGGGCACGGAAATTTGTGCGCACATGGAGAATGGGTGTGGGATGGGGCCCTCCCATCCATGTGACCCAATATAAGGGTGCTACGTGGTATTCAAGGGCCTATGGGGGACGCAAATTAACATGTATGTGTCACTGAAGGAGATAAGAGCTAAGGAAGAAGAAGGTATAAGTTGATGAGGTAGGGGCAAGGAGGCCAGAGGCTGACAAGGCACCACCCATGATTCTAGGTGGACTTGGGATGCCTCGTGAGAAACCCATCCAACAAACTTTCGCCAGAAATTACAGAAAACAATGAAAAATTATTAGATACTTACAATGATTTTTTAGTGTTCAACTTGCAGGCCGTTTTCAGAGGCCTTAATGACGTTTTTTAGAAGTCAAATTCAAAATTGTTTTTCTTTTAGGTCACATAGTTTCTTCATCCCAATTATTAGAGGTCAAAGATATATTTCTAACAGTGTAAACCATTTGTCAAACGGAGTTCCTATGAGATATTTACAACCCAAACAATGGAGGGGAAATTTTAAAACCCAGTTAACTTTCGAGGGCCATAACTTCTTGCTCTGAAATCTGATTGAGGCACAAGAGCAGTCTATGAAAATATATTGAGCCATAGGTGATAGTAATAGAGCTGAATTAAAATTATGGGCACATTATAAATGTATAGGAGGGAATGGAGGTTTCCTATAACAATCAGGGCCAAAAATATGAATTGGCCTGAAACTTCAGCAGGCCTGAAACAAGAAGTGTTGGCAGGCATCACCATCACTCTCTAAGGCATTCATCTAGGAGGGAGCACAATATTTCAAGTCCATATCCTATTAGAAAGCATAAGAGGAGGTCTAGGGTGGATGAGCTACAGGGAGAAATGAATAAAATCAAGCCTCCTACATTTGACGATGAACACAAGAAGGATGAGGATGTAGAGACCTAGATTTTGGGCATGAAAAAGTATTTTTAGTTGCATAATTACTCTTCACAGGCATAAGGAAGAATTTCCATTTATCAACTCAAAGGAAAAACATCAATGTGGTGGGACTAGTTTGTGCAAGTGCAACACATTGATGAGAAGATGGTTACTTGGAGGGAATTCAAAAGGCATTTTCACTAGAAGTACTTAACCAAAAGTTACTATGATAAGAAAATGAAGGAGTTCTTTGAACTCAAACTTAGTGAGTATGAAAGGAGATTCTTAGCATTGTTGAAGTATGTTTCTTTCATTTATAGGTGATAAGATATAGTATGATGATCCATCGGGATAATATAAAAGAGTATAGGGGGATAAACTCCACCAGAATGGGAAAGGAGGGTGATAAGAGTCTAGGGAAAAGAGACTAAGCTAAAGGGCTTAAGCCCAAAGGAATATTTTATTAATACTCCTAAAAATATAAAGTATAAAGTATGAATATTTTATATATCCTAAGTCCCTATGTTGAGGAACGTATCACCTTATGAGGGAATCCATGTGTGGGCCCATGCAATTCCCAACATGACAAGTGTCAAGTTAGGAACATGCACATAATTTTATGGATATTTAGTTCATTTGGCGATCATTCCATCATCATTCTAACCTCACCACATCATTATCATCCATACTTTCATGCTGTAATTATTGTACTTGCACCTATACCATGCAAATCTTGGAACTAGACTAAAGAAGCGGGTTGTCAGGCCTGTAGGATATTGAAGAAGAGGGTTTTCACGCCCATGAGGATTCTCTCCAGGTGAGAAAATTACTGGGAATTGATTTCCCAAGGTGCCAAGGTGCAGCTACATGGATTTGAGACTTCTTGTCCAACCTGTTGTTGAAGCCCCGAAAGGAAGTGAGGTAGCCGAAGGACTATTGAGAAGAGAAGGGGCACAATTCCTGGGGTGGGACAAGCATGTGGGGAATGAGGGAATGTAGGCTATAAGTTTGAATTGGTATCTAAGCCCAAGTTTTTAGGTTGTTTGAGATACCTTATCCTAGTTAGGATTTATTTTTCCTAGGTGGAGTTTGAGTCCCAACTCGAGGGTGACCCACTATTGAAAGTTATGAGCAATGCGGTCTAAGGTTGGGAGGAATGTGGAAGGTCTTCACATAGTTGGTGTTCTTTTTACTAAAGATAAGTGTATAATGTGTGTTAAATTATGTGTTGTGTTAATATTTATGCATTTATTCTCATGGGTTTTTCATGTACATGCTATATCTATATACTTGTTGTTATTCTACATTAATTTGTTCATTTTCATAGCAACGTCAGTTAAATAAATGGTATCAGAATTCAAAAAAATTGTGTGGCATTTCCCAGGAGGGGTCTGGGGATGATACACCACCACTCCAACTATATTTTTGGCTCTAGTCATTTCAGAACACTGAGCAAGCACAAGAAGAAGTAAACACCTTTTTCTTGTACCATTTTGGAGAGGAGAGGTTCAGGAGACACGTCCCAAAGGGAGTCGTAAAATATCATTTCAATAAGGTAGGCTTGCCTTGGGAATACACAACAAATGTCTAGGAGGAAGGGGAGGTACATAATGGTGCAAGAAATTATTATGAAGTCACATTCAAGATATGAGGAAATCCCTTAGGAAGGATTGCAAATGAGGATAAAGCATGAGAAGAAGCCAGAAAGAAAGTCAAGGAGGAGGCAGCAGGAAGGACATCTCTCATTTTTACTTCTGCACATTCAAGATCAATAGAGGAAGAAGAGACACTGGTGGATAAAAAGATGAGAAAGAAAGAGAAGGTTCACAAGAAAAATAACGATGCCACTGAGAAAAGAGTAAAATCGTTGAAGAAGCCAAAGCTGAAGAAGAATCCACAACAAAGGAAGTTGCCTAGAAAGAATTCAATAAAAAAGCAGTAGAAACAACAATGAAAGAAGCAATAGAGAAGGAATCTAAGTAAGCGATAGATAAAGTGGCAGAAGAAGAGAAGAGAAAGAAATATGAAGAGGCTAGGAACAATGAGACAATCCCAACGGACACTGATATCCCTTAAATATCAACAACCAGTGTCAATGAACTTAGTTTGGGACTAGGTACTCCATTCATGCCAAATGATGTACCCAATCCGAGGAAGTTCGTATATTACAAAGCATCAAGAAGAATTGTGCAGGAACAAGAGAAGAAAGTTTTGGTAATAGGGGGAAACCTGATATCATTCATTACACATATCACCATGACAGAACATGTCAACAAAGATCCAATAGCCATAGCCTTAGTTGGATATTCTTTTTGGAATAACACAGAGGACAATGTCTGAAATCTGTGCCAAAGGAATTTGTAATAGGAAGCAAGGATAAGGGATCTTGAGGAAAGGCTTCAACATGTAAAGATATATGAGGGCAGCCTCCATAGTTTCAAGGAAAGCACAGAAAAGGTCAGGATCGAGCTCAAAGAAGACCTTATAGACATGTACGCTCACCGACACATGTTCCAGGACTTAGTTGCCATTATCATAAACCATCATAGTATTGTGCAAGCCAAGTTAACACAATTCAATATTATCCGGGAGGGAATGAATGACATAGACACATGGATCGCAGAGAACCTGAATGCACCGAAAAATCTATATCACCCCTCATCCAAGGAAATAAATATTGACATTTGTGCACTATACCGTAGTCAAGAACTGGGACAGAAGGAAGAAATAGAAATGACAATCTCAATAGCAATCTGCTCGCGCATTCACAAAGCAGTGCAAGAACTACTCAAGTTATGTCAACTGCCCCAGTTAGAGGAGATCAGAAGGAATCTTATAATGGAGGAATTAGTTTATAAGTTACATGACACCACAAGTCATAGATGATAAATCATTGAGGTAACCATTATAGTAAAAACGGACCTCATAGAACAACATCTCATTAAACCAACAAAGGTCCATATTATGGTTCAAGAATTCATGCCTACATTAGCAAAAGATATGCAAACCCTTGACGATAACATGGAAATACACACGACCACCGTAGAAGAGATTGCATACATAAGACTAATTTCATTGCATGATCAGCTAGAAATGTGGGTAGCATACCTCTAAGACAAGAATAGATAAAAGGACAAAATAGAAAATTCAAAATTTCTATTACCTGCTCCCTATTTTATCTTTTTGAACTACTCCCAATTTTGTCTTATCTTTGTACACTTGTCATCAAGAAAAAGGGACATGAACAGTTTTGTAACAACCTCTTTAAGGGAATACAAAGAGTCACAATACAGTTAGAAAAGAGAGTATAAATAGGAGAAGAGACCCATTTAGTAAGGGGATCTTCGAGCATTGTATAAACTCAAGAACTAATTCAAGGACATATATTGTGTTGATTAATATTAAGAAGTCCTCAGGGCCATTTTTTCAAAGAGAGAAGAACTTGTTTGTGTGGTTGATTTTGTTGTGAACTTCTTCAAGTAGAATGCATGTTGATCACATGGACTGTAAGAACAATGTTTGTGATAGACTAATCTGATGCACACAATGTTATTTTACAATATTTTTATTCTTTCTTATATTTTCAAGTCCTGAGCTCATGAGTTGTTAATGTGTGTAGAAACATAATTTAGAATTTTTTGGTTATATGTATGTATGCTCATGTTTCTAACTCTGCACCTTCATTTCAGCTATCTGTGTGGGGTTTATGGCAGAGTTTAATTTCATTTATATCTCATTTGGTTATTGTAGTTTTCTCCTAGCTAGGATAAGATATGATAGATTAGTAATAGATTAGATTTATTTTTATACATAATCTTCATCTACATATTTTCATTGCATAACCATCAATTTTTCACCCTCATAACCAACAATGGTAGTCGAGCCAAATTCCTGATGAGTCACCTAAACCAAACAATGTATAGTCTAAATGGGACTGTGCACCGGGGAGTACCCCTTACTGTTGTAGGGCGAATTTTGCCTCGTCAACACAAATCTACATATAGAATAGGATTTTGTACAAGTTTTTCCTACTTGCATTTCTTAATGTAACTCAAAATTCAACTATCGAACTCTTTCAATTAAAAAATATAGTTTATTTGGCACTTAGCTCTAAGAATTTGAATTACTTCACAACATTTGTGTTGATGACTATAATGTGTTTCAGATTTAGCTAAAATAATTTGAATCACTTGATGATATCTGTGTTGTTAATTTAAAGACAATGATTTGGTAAATATTTGAATATCAAAATCTCTTCTAAAAATTTGAGGGTTAGAGGTTCATGGTTGGTTAATGGTTGCAAATAATCTACAACCATTAACCAACCAACTTTCCTGTCTAAATAACAATGATGGAGATTGTTCACTTTGATTGTTATTTCTTATCCACAACCTGTATTTATGAGGACATATGTGATTAATATTGGAGTGATTACTCTCAAGTTCTTGTTAATTTGCTTATAGAAATTAATTGCCATGCTTAAGTTCTTCATCTCGACCATATTATTAGTCATCTTGTTATTTTTCTTCTCTATGATAATTTGGGTTATGTCATCTTGTTCTTTTTATTCTCTATCCTAATTTGTGTTATTCCATTCTTGTTATGTGTCTTTGTATTCCTTCTTGTGGAATGTTTTATGTGTTTTCTTCTAGTTATATGTTGTAATTAAGATGCATTTACCTTTGGGCATATGGCATGAAAATGAATTCTTCATGCAAGATAAATCAAATTTATATATAACTTATTCAATAGATATGAATTCCCTCAAAAAATTAACTATATACAGATCTAAATTGCAGCCATATACAAATATATGATTTACTATAAATGAGCCAAGAATATTGCATATCTAATCACATAAAGATTAAACTAGACTTTTGTCTTTGAACTATATAGAACTATTATCTTAAAACATTCTTGGGAGGCAGGTATAAGCAACTTTGTTTCTATTTCCACTTGTTAAATAAAGCAACTTTCAACCAAGGGTTTTTTTTCCTCAAAGTGTGTGCTTACCCCCAAAAACCCTTGTTTTTGCCTACATAAAAAATTCAACACGACTGCACCCAAAAACAAGTGAAATTTCGAAAAAATAATTTATGAATCTCAATAATAATGGGATTAGATCTCGGTTATCTTACACAAAAAATGCAAGTTTTTTCTCTTTTTCTGATTATCTAAGCATGCATAAAGCATAGATAAAAGAGCATACGCAGAAAATAAAACACTTTATGCTCTTTTCTGATTTGTTGAGATCACATAGAGTGCACAACAAAGGATATACACATACTAGAAAGAGTAGTAAACTGGGAATAAAAACAAAAAACCAAAATAATAACTGTGTAAAAAAATCTAAAAGGGCGTATTCAAACTTTATATCTCTGGATCTAACAAAAATGGTCATATCTTGAGAAAATTGAAACATTTTCGACCGAAATGAAAGACATTTAAGGGTGAAAGCAATGCTCCATATGCAATGGAACAATCCTCTCAACCCATAAATGCACAGAAATAGAAGAACCTAGAAATGAAACAACACAGGTTCAAGATCTCGATCTACAATGGGAGTGAAATCTCCATCTACAATGAGATTGGGTCTTCAAACACAATCTGATACCTTGTTCAACCAAACATGGTTTTCCCAAACAAGATAAACAACTTAAGCAATTTTTCATACAACTATATCAAAGATCATAACACCAATTTTTTTTCATGGTTAAAACCCTTTAAGAGGGAAACAATCCACGGCCCCAGCCAACATGGCCACCTGAGGAAATCTATTAATGCAAAAGAAAAATATTTTACAAGATATTTTCTCACAATAAATCATCGACAAATGGCCCTCCATTCTCTTTAAATAAAGGTCATGGACCAATTGGTTGTTAAGCCATGGATCAATATAGTCGTTGAGATCAAGGATAATATGAGTCGTCAAATCAATCTATGTCTAGAACATATCATGATCGTTAGATTACATAACTACAAATGCATACTAATGCATAGTAAAGAAATACAATTTTACCTAAAGACACATTATGCCGAGTTGATCATAACTAACTCTTAAGTGTCTAATTATCCTAACACATTCTAGTTATAATCAATTCAGAGTGAGGTAAGAAGGAATCCCCAAAACAACCTTTAGAACACATGAAAGTCATTATGAGTTTTTGGTCATGATGTCTCAATGGATTTTATTATAGGTCTACCCAAGTCCAAAGAAAATAATGTCAACATGGTAGTGGTGGATTGACTCATAAAGCATGCCCATTTTTACTCTCTTTCTCATCCGTTTAAAGCAAGTATAGTAGCTACAACATTCATGGAAACAATTCATAAGATACATAGAATTCCCAAGATTATTGTAAGTGATAGAGATCCAATTTTCATTGGTAATTTTTGGACTAGAATATTTTCTTGATTGGGTACTCAATTGGCTGAAAACTCCTCTTACAATCCTCAATCTGATGGGAAAACTAAGATTATGAATAAACATATATAAGGGTTTCTTCATTGCTTTGCATCTAATAAGAAGACACAATGGGTCAAGTGGTCACCCTTGGCATAATAATGGTACAAAACACCCTCCCATGCTTCATCAAAAATATTCCCATTTATGGCTATTTATAGCTATTATTCTCCATCCATCACATCTCCCTTGAGAAGGAAAGTGAAGGTTCGAGAAATGGAGGAAAACATGGTGTACCAATAATAGGTTCTCCAACTACTAAAGGACAACTTGGATATAACAAAAAATAGGATGAAACAACAAGCATAAAAAAATAATATTGAAAGGGAATTTGAAGTGGGAGATTGGGAATTGTTTAGGCTACAACCATACAAATAGATGTCCCTCAAGAAACAAAATAAGGACCATAAATTATCACCCAATTACTATGGTCCCTGTTACCCCCCATGCCTAGAGGTAACTGGAGGAGATCATGTCTCAAGGACCACAATGGAGAACATGATATACATCATGATGATTATGATCAACATGTCCATAGATGGCAGCCCAACAACCCCCCTTATTTTCCTCTAAGCACAGATCAACTAAGGCTCATCACGTTCAAGCAACCTAGAGTATGAGAGATGATAAGCTATTGTCACCATGAGGTATGTTATTCCTTATTTCATGCAAAGTGTTGTTCTTAATTTTTCAAGCATGTGGATGAGGATCTTTGTTTGAAGTTGGATAATGGATCATTGGTTTAGGAAATTGTGTCAGTTTCCTTGTTTCACCTTGGTGTTCATCTTATATGCCCTAGTCTCATGATGTCACCACCAAAGGAAAAGGGGTAATAATGGGGGGGGGATCCCAAGGATAATGTTCCTCTCTTGACCATACTTAACACCTTCCATCTTGAAGCCCTTCACATATCCTAAACTTCGGCCATGGACCATTCTCTCATGAGAAGAGGGGATGAAGGCCTAGAGGTTGTTTAGTAGCTTCTATAAAAGAATAAGCAAATGATTCTAGAAAATTAAGTGAACATAGCAAAGCAGGACCACCAAAATCTAGTCCAACTTGAGATCTATCGTTTCACTACTTGCCCCGGTCCCAAAAATGTAATGCTATAGATTGAAACCCTATATAAAGGGGACCCACAAATTTGAAAATATAAATGAAAGCATGGACTAGAAAAAGGAAAAAAGGGTTTGGAAAAAGGTGGCATGAAAATGGGGTAAAAAAAGAGAAAGTGCACCCTCCACAAAGGCACTCATACAAATGGATTGACACCATAAGCCATGAAGTAAGCCCTAAACCATATCATTTTCACACTTACTCTTTATGGGTTTTTACTTTCCCTTGTCACTCTCGGGACCTATCCCTCTACCTAGTTTATTTTATTTCCTATCTAGGTGGCACACCTAATGGGGTTGGATGAAGGTCCTCCCATACTTAAACTTGGTAACTCACATGTAGTTTTGGGCTGGTGTGATGCTTGAAGGGGATATTGAGGTGAATTATCTTACATGGCCTATATATTAGGTTTCAACTTACTTTGCATGTTTTAAGGAGTACAAATGTTTCTTATGAACTTTGGATAACCATGTTTTATACTTTGGGTTGTTTTGGATGACCCTGACATGGTTCTTAAGGGATGTCCTGGACTTGTACCCAGGAAATTGTGCAGTTATTTCAGGACTTTTGCAAGTGTGATGGAGATTCGTGTGTCATCCAATGACTCACCACCCTCAGAAAATGTCTGTCACATTCTCAAAACCTTGGACGATGGAAAGATGGGCTTGGTTTGAGTAGTTCTAGTCATTATGCCACACACATGGGTTAGAAGCCCACAAGCTAGGTAGAGTACCCCAGGGATTTTGTGCACAGAGGATAGAGAAAATTGCAGTATCAAGTGTTTTGACATCACTTGAAGACATGATTACAACCCTCTCAACCCTGGACGTGGCCTTTGGAGGCCCTTGACGTCACCCTCTAGCCTTTGACATCATCTTATTGGCTAGGGTTTGGTGGGTGGTTTGGTTTCAGAGTATATTGGCATGACTTGGGGTGACGACACACCTCATTTCACACTCTTTCATTATTAGAGGATGCCACTTGGCCTTTGGAGGCATGACATCACCCTCTCCTGGCTTGATGTCACAAATTTGGAGCATGGCGTCGCCCTTTTTAGGGTTTTATGATGTATTTTTCTAGTTTGGCATTATGTTAGAGGAAAATCAAGGGGTCAGAAAATTATGTAGACAAATATATTAGGGTAGCCTCATATAAGAATGTTACCCTCACATTTCATTTTATGATCATATTTTCTCACCATTTGTGAGAGTACTTTTGAAAAAACTTTCCTCTAAGGGTTACTAGCTCTTCTTCTCTTATGCGCCATGCTTGGAAGGTTACTTGTGGATGGTTTTTGATGATTTTGGATGGGAATTTATGTAATTATGGTTTTATCTCATGGTTTCTTGGATGAAGTAAGTGAATATTTTGTAATTTGTTCTTATGCTATTAATATTTTATGGTAAATTTTCTATTTTATGCTAGACGTATTTCTTGGTGAAACCTGAAGAGAGGAATATAAGTGCTTCTTCCTTTCACAAGGTGATTTGTTTCCAAAATTAATGAAAGCATCCTTTCTAAGGTTAGAAGCCTAAAGTCCTAAAGTGATATCACTTTAGGATTTTATCCTTAGAATTTTGTTCCTTGACCTAATTGAAGCTACAATAAGGGAGGAATAATTTCTAGGGCCCAAATGTGCTTGCACCGTAGAAATCATTCTCCTCAAGATTCAAAGCCTAAGGCCCAAATGTCCTTGCACATTAGGGTTTGAATCCTAGCTCTTGGTTTCATTTAGATAAATCTTCAAGCTTAGTTGCATTTATTGTTATAAGACTCCATAACCCAATAAAGGAACTAATCTAAGAAGATATTCTCTTGGTGAATTGATTGATAAACACTCTCCTCTAAAACTCTCAAGCTCTCTACTAACTTTACTAATGCTAACATTGGAAAACTCATTGATATTCTTATTGATGTTATAAAGGTTATCTATAACCATCTGAAAACAATCTCAATTTTTGCATACACTTTTGTAAAGGTGGCCCAACTCATTCATAAATTGCCTTAAACAATTCAATAATATTTGATTGGATGCATGCTAAGTTTTCATGGTCAATTGTTGGATTTTTTAGCACTAATGTTTGTTATTATTATAATTCATTTATTGTTTTTGTATCAATGTTTATTGCTGCAAATTTATAAGAACCATTGTAACTTATTTTGTCTAGTGTATTTAAGAGGTATTAATTGCATGTTTGAACTTGGAAATAATCATATATGTGTTGTAAAGTGTTCTTGTTCCGGGAATGTACTCAAACAACTTCATACCTCTTATACTACCTTGACCTATACCAATATTTCAGTGATCAAGAGATGGGGTGGTAGGCTTGGATACTATACTTGCTACTTTGATCCCTTGAGGTCACTAGGGAAGCCTCCCTTATGGTGGACCTCTTCCATCACCAAAACGAGGGAAGTTCGTACTAAGGTGATAGTGGTAGTGTAATACCTTAGGCTGAACCCCAATTGTACATATAATGTAACTATAATTTACTTATAAGTTGGTGAATTGATGGAACAAGATCTTTTGTTTGATACAACATGCATTAAGTTAGTGCGTGAGAATCTCACCCAAAGGCATGCGCATAGTTTCTAAAATAGTATAGCACGTAGTTTAATGCAAATAGTGCACACCTGTGGAAGTGCACAAGAATGGAACACTAGAAGAGAAAACAACTGAAGTTTATAGTGCACAGCGGTATAAGTACACAAGGAGCAGCGCGCTTAAAGAAGAGTCTTACAGGATGGCGCACACCTCAGGATTCAGCGTGCACCGGCTTAGTGCGCAGAATTTGGAGACCAGTGAACTTGTGTATATATATGTCATGATGAAACGCACACCTATGTAAGGGTGCGAGGGTGGTGTACTGAAGAAAGAGTGTGCGTAGCCCAAAATTTTTGCACGCACTGGTTTTAGTGTGCGAGCTTTATGTTTTGAGGCTGGTGAGCTTGGATGTAAACAAAATTATGATGGTACTAATAATGTAAATGTAATTGTTTGCTAATTTAATGAAAATACATCCATGCAGTAGACCGACCACGTAAAAGAGAATTGGGGGCTTAAACTCCACTAGTTCAGGTTAAGGGGGCTAGGTTAAAGGGGCTTAAACCCAAAAAGGAATATTATATTAATATTTCTTAAAAGTATAAAGTAAGGATATATTGTTTTATCCTAAGTCCTAAGCAGGGGACAAGTGGATGAAGGCATTTATCAACATGACAAGTGTCAAGTTGGGAACATGCATCCAGAGAGTTTGGACTTAGTACACTTTTCTGATCATTTGATGATCATTCAGGTGGAGGGAGCTGTGAGTATGACCCGATTGCTCTGTCATTGAACCCGACTGTTATTGTGACTAGTATGCTGCTATTATTGTCGTAAATACTTGTATGTTTCTTAGCTTGGAGAGCTAGACTAAAGAAGCGGGTTGTCAGGCCCATGAGACATTTCATTCTTTCCAAGTGAGAGAATTCTTCGAAATTATTTCCCAAGGTGCCAAACTGCAACAACGGGGCTCTGAGACTTCTTCTCCAACATGTTGCTAAATCCCTGTGTTAGAACTTTTTAAATTTTGTTCGTCTGATAGACAAATGATAGAGGTAAATATTTCAACCTACTTTAGAGCTAAAGAACTAGCCTGCTCAACACAGAGAGGGCTCTCTCGTGTCACTTGATATTTCTTTGGAAACTGGTGGCTAGATTTAGTTTGTTTTGGGGGTTTTTATAAAATTTGTTGGCCAAGAAGAGGAGGGACACTCAGGGCTATGAAGTCAAAATTCTAAAAATGAATGAAAACATTGATTGGCCAATAAAACTCTCCAGAGGATAAAGGCTAAATTAGGCAATGAATTTGAGTTATAAATTGAATTTGAGCAGGGTGTATGAGGAAGGAGAAAACAAATAACTGCATCAGAGCTACTGAAATGAATTCTGAATTAGTTAAGAAGAAATACACACAGTTTAAATTGTTAAGCCAAGAGCATCATAAGATGAATTATGGGTCTTTAACTCTCCAATTTAAATAAAAGAAGATGCAAATGAAATAAAAGAACACAAGAAATACATACAATGAAGGAAGACAAAACTCATATCACCACCATTAGAATATTTTCATAGAGACTTCAAAGCTTTTGCATATGTATTCAATTCGGCTCCAGAAAATTACAATGGAGTTCAGAACAACCAGAATTGTGCCCTTGTACTTCTGCCCCCTAATACATTCGGAACCTCTATCATTTATACAATTTCAAGTTCCTTTAGTTAGAAACTGATTACAATAGTTGAACTGAAACATTTCAGCTTCTACAATGATTACAAATGACAACTTTCATAAAAAAGTTTCATGATCCTTGCAGATTCCTCTGAC
>JZKD02S0643765.1:0-15630 GCA_000966675.3 Picea glauca
ATTGTTTCTGATATTATTTAGGTTAAAAGCCAGTTTATTAATTGTGGAGTCTCCAAGTGAAAGATGAAAAAGCCTTATAAAGTACTCAATATTTGTTCATTATCAAAGAAAGAAACTATCAATGTCATTCTTCCCAGGGAAAATAACTTTGCTTCTTTGTTCCCTGATAACGACGCCAAAAAGATGTTGTTATAGAGTTTATACTTAAGGCTTTAAAGTATAAATTCTAGGCATCCGAAAATAAAGAGTGTTTTTTAAAATATATAAAGATAAAAACAGTTCTTTAGGAAAGAAGCTATGGCTGATTTCTGAGTTGTCTTTGTCTAGCTTCAAAACATTTATGTATGCTTATGTCCTATTATAAAGAATGAGTAGTTGTTACAGAAATGAAGGCCTAAGATTTCTCAAATATACTTGCTAATTTGCTGAAAGTGAGAAATAAATTTGAAATGGTAACCTTTATTCGCCTTTAGCCTGCCTTAATTAGACTATGCTTTCTACGGTAGATAAATTCATTTTCCTTAATGGAGAGAGTATGTCTAGAGATACGCTTCTTACACTATGAGGTATTTCATTAATCTATAATAAATACTACCAAATATCATCGTTTTGAGACCAGGATTTTGAATGAAATGTCTTTGAAGAATCCTGAAATGTGAGAGTGCGAAAAAACAATTTACATCATTATTTTTTGTGTTTAATTGTTAAAATAATAATGTTTAAGTGTTTAATACTTTTTGGGACCTCATGCTTCTGGATTTTTTAGACGTGATGAATAATAATTCTCCGGATCCCACAAATGTGACTGGTTAATGATATATTAAGTATGTTTAACTTTTAATTAATCATGTTTTAAACGGCATTTCGTAACTTACACACTGGGATTCTGAGCTGTTGTTTGAGGTGAGATTTCTAAAAACGAAATTACGATAAGATTTGAATTACCATTTAACGTTCTTAATCATTCTTATTAACTTGATTTAATTTATTTAAATTAATCTTTCGTGACTTTACGTATCAGGAGTTCGATAGCATTCGACGTAATAAATCTCGAATCGCTAAATCGTGATGGGATTTATTAACTGCTAAGCATGTTTTAACTCAAAATAAGACGCGATTAGACCATAATCTTTCGAGATTTCGGGTATCGTGACTTCGACGTTTGCAACATGTGTAAACTCCCGAATCACGAAATCATGATGAGGATTATTAACATTAAACCTTCTTAATTTTTTTAATAAATGTGGCTTAGATTTTAACAATTCCGTGGATTCGTGAATCGGGGCTTTGAGGGGGCTCAATGTTGACCCTTTGTATTTCGCAAAATGTCGACTCCCAAATTTTCAAAGTAAGTCTTCATTAAAATTGATTTGTTGATAAAAAGGCAGCTCCATAATAAACTTTTAGATAAAAGAAACTTCCTTTTAGTCTCAAGTTTAGAAAAATATACATGTTTCAACACATAGCACTACTTATGTCAAGGAACTGATTGTGTTTTTACTACAGTATCCTCAATAGCGTGAGCTATCTTGGAGCTCTTCTTAGAGAAGACAAAGGTGCTAACAACACTTCCACCAAAGGTCACTGATCGACTTGTACGAAGTCTCACAGTGCACTCACCTACACCAGAGGGTGTTGGTACCCTGATATTTTATGAGTGCTCTATCGCAAGTGGTCAGGCGCTTGCTTCACGACCACCTTGGGATTTTGTTTCTATTAGTAGAGAATTATCCACATGGGATACACCACAGATTTTTCACTTTATCTGGGCCTCAAATAATCATCTGGAATAGAGGATCACAACAATCAAACAGGCCAATCAATCCCTCACACAACAAACAAAATCCTTATGTGAGGTTGTCACTGAAGCCACTGCTGACAAACCAATTGAGCATAACTTGTGGGTATGAGAAGAATTCAATGTTGTAGTCGTTGTTGACAAGTTTCCTCAAGTCTGGTCATCTCTCTACTAGGTCGTTCCTAAACTGCCATAAGATATCACAACAGTTGCACCACCTGACCGAGTTGACCTTGTTTTCGACGCATGGTCCCAGTTGGTCGCCAAAATAGATACTCTGCAACAAGAGGTAGTTGTGTTCAAGTTAAAGGAAAAGAATCAACCTAAAAATCTCCTCCAAATTATTACATATGAATTTGAAGAAGGTACCAATGTTAAATCCTCTTGAGCCAAGGAATGTCGCCGACTCCTTGATATGGTCATAGACAAGGTTGGGTTGTTGAACCAACATAGTAAACATGTCAAATAGTTGTGCACTAGACTTAAAAGGATGCATGAAAAATCCTGGACCATTGATGATCCTATAGAGAAGTCGGCTAAGTTTGTAGAGATCCAAGCTGAGGATGATAGGTTGGATGCCATGGATGAAGTTAACAAAGTAACGAAGACAATACTATGGTAGTTTTGGCTTATAGTACAAGCGGAATACATTCCGCTAAAGTAGTTGGATGCACTTGTTCATACAGAGTGGAATTATTTATTGGCAACCAATCCTGAGGTACCTTATTTCAACACTGCATGGGAATTTGTTGTAGGCATGTCAATTTTAGAAATGAAATGGAAGGACAAAGTCAAGCAATATGACAGTTTTCAACAGCAAGCACTGCAGATTGTACCAAAGTTGGGCCCTCCGTTTGAGGGAGAGCAATGCAAAGAGGAGAAAGGTTGACTCGGGATGATTCAAGGATTGTGGTCAGGGTAGGTTGGGCCCTCCATTTTGAAGGACCATTTTTTTGGATGCATAAAGATTTTGCATAACCCCATAGAACATCGGAATTAGATACAAGGGGCGGAAATCTAACTTCCAGTGCATCAACAAGGAAAAAGAGTGATGCGTCAGTTGGAGAAAGAAGCGAAAAGATATGGAACGTTTGAGGGCATGCCAGAAGGACATAGAATCAAGAAAGTGTAAAAGTGGATTAAAAAATCCAATAAGCTTCGTGGAAAATTTATAAAGCATGGAGTTATGTAATCGGTTGGGGTTTGACTATGTTCGATTCTATTCGATTCTGTTATTTTTGTTCTGTTATGTTCTAGGTTTTCCATTGGTTCTGCATTTGTTGCTTTGTTGTTGTGGGGTTTTGAGATTTATTGTTATTGAGAATTACTGAGTAAGAACTACAACTACGCAGAATGTGAGAGCACATGTCAAAAATCTCATTGAAAATCCTATTTTATAAGTCTTGATATGAAGAACAACTCTGTATATGACAGTCTGGGGTATAATATATGATGGAATATTTAGTCACTTAAAATTTGTCATTATGAGGATGAATATATGGTATTTTTCTTGCGTAATTTGTCCTTTGTTGTATATTTACTAAGTGCATTATTGTTTTAGCAGCTTATGTAATGTATGTGTATACTTTAATGTTGTGCAACATGGATTATTCATTGTCTTTATCGATTTAAAGCTTTTGTTGTTGTAACCTCTTTACATATAAGTGTGGAACTGTACTATGGCGTGTTAGATCCGATTATGTGTCATTTGTAATTCACTATATCACACAAAGTCTCATCTACGCTTGGGTGAGACCTTCTTCCCTTGTGGAAGGTTGAATATGGCAGTGCAACTAGACTACAACGGTTCCTTTGTTGGTAACCTCTAAGAACCTCGGTCTCCAATTTCACACCAACATGAATGAAGGAGAGGATACTGCGATTATATTGACCTTATACAAGATCCATGTATCTTTACTCATGGAACAACAATGCTATAAAAATAAGATGATTGTGATTGACCATAAAGACTAGAGAGAATTGAACCAAACCAAACAGAAGGTGAAGAGTTTTGTGGAAGAGTAATCACAGCTTGATAAATATCGACGATGTAGAGGAATAATTTTTGTGCATATAAGGGAGATGTGGCTAAGCCTTGGTGGTGAGAATATGAGTGATCACAGTTGGAATTTGAATGAGATACAAACCTGAGTAGTAACAAGTCTGGCATGGAACTCGAAGAAAAAATTTGAAGACACAATAGAAGATTTCCACAAAATGATGTATCCCACATTCGTTGGGAAAACTGAGTTCAAATGGATTATAATGAAAACATGAAACCACATAGTTTGAATGTGAATGAAGAGTCATTGAACTATGTGAAATGTGTTAAATTTTGGCATAGAGAACTATGGACCCTGAATAGGATAAATCATGATCGTTCATCTCCAGAGATCAATGGTTAAGATCAAAGATTGAGGTCTGATACTTGGTGGGCTAGCTCAGCCATGTCAGTTCCATGATAACAACCTCATCAGCACCACGTGTCCATTCATATGAGTGCCACATAATAGGAATTCCATGTCAGTGATTCCACATGCAGTGCCACGTGTCATGATACATACCGATGCCACATCATCTAGTGTATGTGAAGACATCCATGTAGAATCCACCTCATCTGCTACATCAGCACAAGATATCTCGAAAAAGACTAAGTACCAAGACATCACGGAGATAGTGAGAACGAAGGAGAATAAAGAGTATGTGAAGAAATGGGTGCAAACCCGTGGACCTTGGTGAGAGTTCAAAAATCAACTAAGTGTAAGAGACCCATAGTAGGAGTTAGAAAAATCGACTAAGTGTAAGAGACCCGCAGTAGGAGTTAGAAAAATCGACAAAGTGTAAGAGACCCGTAATAGGAGTTAGAAAAATCGACTAAGTGTCAATAATCGGTCGGACGAACGAGCTAAGAGATATAGAATCGAGAAAGTGTTGTAGACCTGCGGCCCGTGGTGAAATATCTATAATTGGCTAAGTATCAAGAATTACTAAGTACCAATACATCACGAAGATAGTTAGCACAACAATGAATCGAGAGTATGTGAAGAAATGGGCGTGAACCCGCAGACCCATGGTGAGAGTTCGAAAATAAACTAAGTGTAAGAGACCCGCAATAGGAGTTTCAAAAATCAACTAAGTGTCAATAATCAGTCGAACAGATGAGGTCACAGATATAGAATCCAAAAAATGTTGTGGACCCACGGCCCGTGGCGAAATATCAATAATTGGATAAGTATCAAGAATGACGAATTATCAAGAGATTTCAAAGAAATTACTAAGTACCAAGATCAATCGGTCAAATGAACGAGGTCACGAAGATAGAAAAGTGAATCAGGAAAAGGCTTAGACCCATGGTGAAATGTCAAAAATTGTCTAAGTATGAGGAATCAATCCGATGGCCCAGGATGTCACCATTTGTCACAGATCAGACAACCTAGAGGGTGATTGGGCAGCCCATAGGGAGAGAGATCTGACGGCTCATAATGTCTCGCTGAGCCACAGAGAAATTCTTGGAAATGCATCAAAGTATGGGTGAAAAATAGGTGTGCTAGAATGTGAAGGTGTATTTTTCAGGTCGTTGAAGGGTGGATAAAAATTCCTCATACCCATGGAGAAAGGATTGAAAATTTTATAATTATAGGTAAAAAATGAGTGTGACAGAACTTGAGGGTGTAATTTGGAGGTCATGGAAGTTTGAAATGAAGAAGAGATATGCCTTAGACTCGCGGTGAATCCATCAAGATAGATCAACGGTCAAAATCAACCCAAGGTCTGATCAAATGGTGACTATATGTTGAAGACTAGGTGGTCCCAATATGCTAAAGAAGAATAGATCAACGACTTAGGTCTAATCAAGGGAAGATCAGACAGATTTTGTGCATTGTGGTTGTATGGAGTGTTTAGGGAATGAGATCAACTATTGAGCTCTAATCAAGGTCCATATCATATGGTTGTTGTGCATCAAGGCTATGTCGTTTATTTTGGTGACCAATAAGTATATCGACCACCATGATCAAATCAAGGTTTCGCATCTAACGGCTCCAAAATGATAAGAGATCACATGCAGTGGAAGGACATTGAAACTAGTTTTCATGGAGGTGTTTCGATATCCCGATCTAAAGGAAAATAAGAGGTATCGAAGCCAACCTGTTGAGCATAATTTATTTTTATTTGTGGACAAATCTATGGACGTAGGAAGTGTATAAATAAAAATGTCTTGTTTTTTTTATGAGTTGTGCGAAGTGTGAAAGGGAGTGAATTGTAATACCCATGTTTCCCCCAGTTTGTAAATATAACTATAATTGGCCAAGAGACTATGGTGGACTAAATTTGTGTGAATATTTGATTTGATTAACCTTTGTATAAAAGGTTCAATGTATGATTTTTTTATTATTAATATAAATTGGATATGTGTTGCACAACTACTGAAAGGGGGGAGTTTTCCAAGATAGAACATGGATACTATGAGAGATATGGTGAGGAAAACCAAGAATGGTTGAGATTACCCTCACCAAACCAGAACCTACTGGGTGTAATTTCTCAACAGTCCTCTGACCCAGAAATGAATTACCATTCAAGATGGTAGCCGAAAGACCATCCTCAAGAGTTAATGAGGATATGGGGCAGAGTACCCATATGTAAGGCTTCCAGGTCTGACCACGAGTTCGGGATTGGGACCCATGAAACATTGCTGAGGAAGGAAAGAAAGGAAGTAATTCAAGGGACGGAGACATATCTGCAAGAAAGAAGAGTAGAGAAAACAATCTCCATAAGAGAAGAGAGCATTTTTTTTTCGACTTTGGAGTTGAGAGAAAAGTTGGGAAGCAAGCTCATTTTGGATGAAAGAAGACATGGGAAATGTTTCTCTATAAGATGATAAATGAGGTTGATGAGTGACTGAGGAAGTTCTCATGCAGACGTCCTTGCTTGGAGTAGAGAAAAATAGTTGCCAGGATCCTTTGGGAGGAGGAGAGTAACCTTTGTCCCTAACTATTGTGGAGAAAGGAGAAACAATCTCTCTTAGAGCATCATGGTCTATCTCGGGGGTGGCCAGTGGTAAATCCATCAAGATTAGTTGCGCCTATGGTTGGGAGGAAACAATCACCCCTTTCAGCAGTCGCTTCACATTTTCCAATTCTGATAATTATTTCCATACTCTATGTAATATATATTGGATGTGATGATTGAATGTATGTGTTTATGGTTAAGTCTTTCAGTCTTTGATCAGTTATTAGAAATACTCATTTTCTTATGTAAACTATTATATTTGCATGGTCTTTGATTTACCTCAGTTTAGTCATTAGAGAGTTATGGGATGTGAATATGCAGGACATTCAGGGTAGGATTAACTGAAACTTCTAAGTCATGTCGACCCTTCAAGTTTACCTTAGTAGAAATGTCAAGTTCAACTCTGTGGGAGAAGGACGTTTCCTTCAGACTATCCACCCATGTGACCAAGGGATCATATCCATGGACTTAATAAACTCTTATCTAAGAGCTAAGTGTAGCCCAAAATCCAAATGTGATCCCATATGACCCAGGGTTGGGAACCCCTCACTAAGCCCGGAATCAGTCATGGAGCCTCTTGATCACTTTATAAGCTTGTGTCCAAGCCTTCACCACCCTATGTTATTTGTTTACCACAGTTTAACTATTCCAATGGTTCACACAACTGGTCTAGGGGTCATCCAAACCATTGTTCCAGTGGAGTTCATTGATCCCCGGGTCATTGTTAAAGGAGATATGCATGGAAAGGTCAAACAAACCAGGTTGGTCGACCTTGATTTTACCGATGCTTCCAAATTCCCCCACATGGCTACCAATTCTTTTATGGATTGCACTACATTGTCTGATAGAGAGTTCCAGTGGCAGTGGAAGCCTGATTACATTCCCCTGTGAGATTCTACTTTGTTGTGTCTCTGCGACCTGTCGATATTTGGTACTACCAGAGAAGCGACATGCTACACCAAATTCTTGATCATAATAGTGCACAACAGTTCCCTGTGGCTATACCAGGCCTACCCAATCCATGTAGAGGACATCCACATGCTCACCTAGTTGTCCATGCAAGGCCAAGATGTCACTGAAGGTTTTCAAGGCTCAGGGAGATGAGGTTGTATAAAGAATATGGAACACACTGTGGAGTTCAAGGAGCATACATTGTACCAATTAATGATGAGCATGACCATATGTCTTGTTGTATAATTGTGGAGAAATTAATGTGTAAGTACACAAAGGGAGAGTATAATTTGGACACCATCGCAGTGGCAGAATTCAGTAAGAATGGTACCCCTATGAACTGGTGCAAATATATGTTCATCGAATTGTTCTAGGCTTGTGTGCATGTGCATGACTAACCAATATATTTTATCTATGGATACTTTCTCACTGCCTTTGCCATGTGGAAGTGGAAACCACTGCAGGGGCACAACATTGCTTGCAATACAGATGGTCGCATCGCCAAGATCTTTGACCCATGACATTTTCACCTTTCATCTACCAACGCGGCTGCTCATAATATCGCCTTCGTGTAATGGTATGATGACCTCATTGTTGTGACCTAGCAACCTCGAATTACATAAGCACTAATCAATAGGCATACCCATAATATATGGTTGGAAATGAGCCAGGATCATACATTTGTGTGGCCTTTAGGGACAGACCCGTCTCTTTTTCATACACAGTTGTTACCGTTTTACTTGGATGAAGTTGGGATCAATAAAGAAGTCACCTCGTGGCCTAGGGTCACTTTCTAAAATAAGAAGATCGATGTCTCTTATGTGATGCCCGCCATTACACAAAGGTCTTCTCCAGCGAAGACATTGGATGTTGGCTCTAGTGTGATCAAGAGAACCTGGAAACCTACCAGTTCAGGGGATGAGAAAGAGGAAGCTAAAGAGGAATTTTTTCTTGGTGGCACACTTCATATTATGTTCTCTTCCATTCCTGATGATGCTATGATATCAATTAAGAAATTTCAGGACATCCTGATTTATGTTCTTCCTCGAAAGAAGTTCCATACCAAATCATTCGGTGATACTATCATCACTCTGGCTACCCCCCTTTCCCCCATCACACTGCAAAATCACATTGTCCCACTTTTTGTGCATACCAACTCCTCTCTAATGCATACCAGATCACTCAAGACAAACTCTAAATGTTCGACCTCATTCACTTCCCCATCCACAACCCCCATCATCCATATCCTTGATAACCCTCCCGAACAAATCCAACCTTCCACTATTGTTGAGGAAGCCAAACTTTCATAGAATGGTGGTCCCACCACAGTTGTGCACATGCCTTTAGTATCCCCACCCCATACTCATTTTCATACACTTGCGTCCAACCCTACTACTCAACCCGCTACAACTACTGGTCCACTCCCTTTCACTTCTCCCCAAATCCTGGAACTTCCAGTCCCCCAGCACTCGACTCTCGAGACAGGGCCAGAAACTCATGTTTCAATGGATGGGGAACCTCCAAGGGACCCTATCGATGTATGGGATGATACTCAATCAGTGCATAGCACTACTTATGTTAAGGAACAGATTGTGCCTTTACTACAGGATCCTCAACAGCGATGATCTATCTTGGAGCTCTTCTTAGAGAAGACAAAGGTGTTAACAACACTTCCACCAAAGGTCACCGATCAGATTGTGAGAAGTCTTGCATTTCACTCACCTACACCAGAGGGTGTTGGTACCCTGATATTTTCAAAGCGCTATATTGGAAGTAGTCAGTCGCTTGCTTCGCGACCACCTTGGGATTTTGTTTCCAATGGTAGAGAATTTTCCACATGGGCTACACCACAAATTTTTCACTTTATCTGGGCCTCAACTAATCATCTGGAACAAAGGACCACAATAGTCAAACAAGCCAATCAATCCCTCATACAGTAAACAAAATCCTTACATGAGGTTGTCACTGAAGCCACTACTGACAAACCAATTGAACATAACTTGCGGGTACAAGCATAATTCATTGTTGTAGTTGTTGTTGACAAGTTTTCTCAAGTGTAGTCATCTCTCTACCAGGTCGTTCCTGAACTACCATAAGATATCACAACGGTTGCACCACCTGACTTTGACCTTATTTTTGGTGCATGGTCCCAGCTGGTTTCCAAAACAGATACTCTGCAACAAGAGGTAGATGTGTTCAAGTTAAAGGAAAAGGAACAACCTGAAAATCTCCTCCAAATGATTACATATGAATTTGAAGAAGGTACCAATGTTAAATCCTCCTGAGCCAAGGAATTTTATCAAATATTTGATATGGTCATAGATAGGGTTGGGTTGTTGGACCAATGCAGTAAACATGTCAAATAGTTGCGCACTAGACTTAAAATGATGCATGAAAATTCTTGGACCATTGATGATCCTATAGAGAAGTTGGCTAAGTTTGTAGATATCCAAGATGAGGATGATAGGTTGGATGCCATGGATGAAGTTAACAAAGTCACAAACACAATATTGTGGAAGTTTTGGCTTATAGTACAAGTGGAATACATTCCACCAAAGAAGTTGGGCGCACTTGTTGATACAGAATGGAATTATTTGTTGGAAACCAATCCTGAGGTACCTGATCTCAACCCCATATGGGAATTTTTTGCAGGCACGTCAATTTTAGCAGGGAAATGGAAGGAAAAAGTCAAGCAATATGACAGTTTTCAACAACAAGCACTACACATTGTATCAGAGTTGGGCCCTCCCTTTGAGGGAGAGTAGTGCAAAGAGGAGAAAGGTTGTCTCAGGACGAGTCAAGGATTGTGGTCAGGGTATGTTGGGCCCTCCATTTTGAAGGACCATTTTTGCAGATGCATAAAGGTTTTGTAGAACTCCATAGCACATCAAAATTAGATACAAGGGGAGGAAATCTAACTTCCAGTGCATCAACAAGGAAAAAGAGTGATGCGTCAGCTGGAGAAAGAAGCGGAAAGATATGGAACGTTCGAGTGCATGCCAGAAGGAAACAGAATAAAGAAAGTGTAACAGTAGATTAAAAAATCCAAAAATCTCCGTGGAAAAATTATAAAGCATGGAGTTATGTAATGGGTTGGATTTTGACTATGTTCGATTCTATTCAATTATGTTCGATTCTGTTCTTTTTTGTTTTTTCATGTTCTAGGTTTTCCATTGGTTCTGCATTTGTTTCTTTGTTGTTGTGGGGTTTTGAGCTTTATTGTTATTGAGCATTACTAAGTAAGAACTACAACTACGCAGAAAGTGAGAGTCCATGCCAAAAATCTCATTGACAATACTATTGTATAAGTCTTGATATGAAGAACAACTCTGTATATGACAGTCTGGGGTATAAATATATGATGGAATATTTAGTCACTTAAAATTTGTCATTATGAGGATGAATATATGGTATTTTTCTTGTGCAATTTTTCCTTTGTTGTGTATTTACTAATTACATTATTGTTTTAGAAGCTTCTGTAATGTATGTGTTTACTTTAATGTTGTGCAACATGGATTATTCATTGTCTTTATCGATATAAAGCTTCTGATGTTGTGATCTCTTTAGATATAAGTGTGGAGTTGTGCTATGATGTTTTAGATCTGATTATGTGTCCTTTGTAATTCACTTTATCACACAAAGTCTCAACTACGCTTTGGGTGAGACCTCCTTCCCTTGTGGAAGGTTGAATATGATAGTGCAACTAGACTACAACGGTACCTTTGTTGGTAACCTCTAAGAACCTCGGTCTCCAATGTTACACCAACATGAATGAAGGAGAGGATACTGCGATTATATTGACCTTATGGAAGAGCCATGTGTCTTTTCTCATGCAACATTAATGTTATAACAATAAGATGATTTTCCTTGATCATAAAGACTAGAGAGAATTTTACCAAACCAAACAGAAGGTGAAGCATTTTTTGGCAGAGTAATCACAACTTGCTAAATATCGACGACGTAGAGGAATAATTTGTGTGCATATAATGGATATGTGGCTAAGCCTTGGTGGTGATAAGATGAATGATCATAGTTTTAAGTTGAATGAGATACAAACCTGAGTAGTAACAAGTCTGGCAAGGAATTCGAAGAAAAAATTTGAAGACACAATAGGAGATTTCCACAAAATGATGTATCCCACATTCATTGGGAAAATTGAGTTCAAAGGGATTATAATCAAAACATGAAACCACATAGTTTGAATGTGAATGAAGAGTCATGGAACTATGTGAAATGTGTTAAATTTTGGCATAGAGAACTATGGACCCGAAATAGGATAAATCATGACCGTTCATCTCCAGAGATCAATGATTAAGATCAAATATTGAGGTCTGATACTTGGTGGGATAGTTCAGCCATGTCAGTTCCATGATAACAACCTCATCAGCACCACATGTCCATTCATATTAGTGCCAAATAATAGGAATTCCATGACAGTGATTCCACGTGAAGTACCACGTGTCAGGACACATAACGATTCCACATCATCTAGTCTACGTGAAAAATACATCCATGCAAAAGCCACCTCATTTTCTACATCAACACAAGATATCTCGAAAAAATACTAAGTACCAAGACATCACGAAGATAGTGAGAACGAAGGAGAATAAAGAGTATGTGAAGAAATGGGTGCAAACCTGTGGACCTTGGTGAGAGTTCAAAAATAGACTAAGTGTAAGAGACCCATAGTAGGAGTTAGAAAAAATGAATAAGTGTAAGAGACTCGCAGTAGGAGTTAGAAAAATCGACTAAGTGTCAAGAATCGATCAGACGTACGAGATAACAGATATATAATTGAGAAAGTGTTGTAGACTTGCGGCCCGTGGTGAAATCTTGAGAATTGGATAAGTATCAAGAATGACTAAGTACCAATACATCATGAAGATAGTGAGAATGAAAATGAATCAAGAGTATGTGAAGAAATGGGTTGAACTCGTAGACCTATGGTGAGATTTCGAAAATAAACTAAGTGTAAGAAACCCACAGTAGGAGTTTGAAAAATCAACTAAGTGTCAAGAATCAGTCGGACAAATGAGGTCACAGATATAGAATCCAACAAGTGTTGTGGACCCACGGCCCATGGTGAAATATCAATAATTTGTTAAGTATCAAGAATGACTAATTATCAAGAGATTTCAAAGAAATCGCTAAGTACCAAGATCAATCGGTCAAACGGATGAGGTCACAGAGATAGACAAGTGAATAAGGAAAAGGCTTAAACCCATGGTGAGATGTCAAAAATTGTCTAAATATGAGGAATCAATCTGACGGCCCAGGATGTCACCATTTTTCATAGATCGGACGACCTAGAGGGTGATCGGACGACCCAAAGGGTGATATATTTGACGGCTCATAATGTCTCGCTGAGCCACAGAGAAATGCTTGGAAATTCATCTAAGTATGGGTGAAAAATAGGTGTGACGGAACATGAATGTGTGTTTTTGAGGTCGTTGAAGGGTGGATAAAAATTCCTCAGACCCATGGAGAAAGGATTGAAAAGTTTCTAATTATAGGTGAAAAATGAGTGTGGCGGAACTTGAGGGTGTAATTTGGAGGTCATAGAAGTTTGAAATGAAGAAGAGATATTCCTTAGACTCACGGTGAATCCATCAAGACAGATCAAAAGTCAATATCAACCCAATATCTGATCAAATGGTGATTTTATGTTGAAGACTAGGTGGTCCCAATATGTTAAAGAAGAATATATCAATGACTTAGATATAATCAAGGGAAGATCAGACAGATTTTGTGCATTGTGGTTGCATGGAGTGTTTAGGGAACGAGATCAATGATTGAGATCTGATCAAGGTACATATCAGATGGTTGTTGTGCATCAAGGCTATGTTGTGTATTTTGGTGACCAATAAGTATATCGACAACCATGATCAAATCAAGGTTTCGCATCTGACGGCTCCAAAACGATAAGAGATCGCATGCAGTGGAAGGACATTGAAACTAGTTTTCATGGAGGTGTTTGGATAGCATGATCTAAAAGAAAATAAGAGGAATTGAAGCCAACCTGTTGAAAATATTTTATTTTTATTTGTGTACAAATCTGTGGAGGTAGGAAGTGTATAAATAAAAATGTCGTGTTTTTTATGAGTTGTGCGAAGTGTGGAAGGGAGTGATTTGTAATACCCCTATTTCCCCCAGTTTGTAAATATAACTATATCTGGCCAAGAGACTATGGTGGACTAAATATGTCTGAATGTTTGATTTGATGAACCTTTGTATAAAAGGGTCAATGTATGATTTTTTTGTTAATAATATAAATTGGATGCGTGTTGCACAACTGTTGAAAGGGGGGAGTTTTCCAAGATAGAACATGGATGTTATGAGAGAGATGGTGAGGGAAACCATGAATGGTTGAGATTACCCTCACCAAACCAGTACCTATTGGGTGTAATTTCTCAACAGTCCTATGACCTGGAAATGAATTACCAGTCAGGCTGGTAGCCGAAAGGCCATCCTCAAGAGTTAATGAGGAGATGGGGCAGGGTACCCATCCGTAAGGCTTCCAGGTCTGACCATGAGTTGAGGATTCGGACCCACACAACCTTACTGAGGAAGGAAATAAAGGAAGTTATTCAGGGGATAGAGACAGATCTTCAAGAAAGCAAAGTAGAGAAAACAATCTCCAGAAGAGAAGAGAGCATTTTTTTTCAACACTGGAGTTGAGAGAAAATTTGGGAAGCAAGCTCATTTTGGCTTAAAGAAGCTATGGGAAATGTTTCTCTACAAGATGATAATCAGTTTGACGAGTGACTGGAGAATTTCTCATGTAGAACTCCTTGCTTGCAGTAGATAAAATTGGTTGCCAAGATCCCATGGGAGGAGGAGAGTAACCTCGGTCCCTGACTATTGTGGAGAAAGGAGAAATAATATCTCTCAGAGCATCATGGTCTAGCTCGGGGGTGGCCAGTGGTAAATCTGTCAGGAGTAATTGTGCCTATGGTTGGGAGGAAATAGGCACCCCTTTCAAGAGTCACTTCACATTTTCCAGTTCTGATATGTATTTTCATACTCTATGTAATATATATTGGATACAATGATTGAATGTTTGTGTTTATGGTTAAGTCTTGCAGTGTTTGATGAATTATTAGAAATTCTCATTTTCTTCTGTAAATTGTTATATTTACATGGTCTTTTATTTACCTCAGTTTAGTCGTTAGAGAGCTATGGGATGTGAATCTGCAGGATAGTCGGTGTAGGATTAACTAAAACGTCTAAGTCCTGCTGACCCTTGAAGTTTACCTTAGTGGGAATGTCAAGTTAAACTCTATGGGAGAATGATGTTTCCTTCAGACTATCCACCCATGTGACCGAGGGATCATATCCATGGACTTAATAAACTCTCTACTAAGAGATAAGTGTATCCCAGAATCCAAATATGATCCCATATGACCCAGGGTTGGGAACCCCTCACTAAGCCCAAAAGGAGTGAAGCTAATTTGGCTTAGGGACTTCAGAACTTATGACTCCACAACCCTCGAAAACAGCTGAAGATCGTAGTCTTGAATTGATGAGGGCTCTAGATCTTGGGATCCAGTGAAGACCTCTCTTTGTCATTAGATCAAACTTAGGAAGGGTAGCATTAAGTACTTCGACGAAGTTCCACTTCAGGAGAATAGGAGTGGTCTACCACTGAAACTCCCGAATATCGGAGTCACAAAGTTAATCTGGACCATTGATAATAGAGGGATGTGTGTCCATAGATCAACGGCTATCTGAAAGTTCATGTATTCAGCAGTATAGGGACATGTGAGTTTCCCCAGAGCTCTACAAGCCAGAGTAAATCCTAGTCTTGAATGCTAGGTGCACGTGGTGATAGATCGGGCGTAGTTTGGAGAGGAAGATGGAAGATACTCACTGAA
>JZKD02S0643776.1:12273-43053 GCA_000966675.3 Picea glauca
CCCACTTTCCTTATTTTAAGGTTGGGTCCACTTCTAATTTCTCCATTAAATTTATTATTGAAATTATTTATTTTGTATTCACTTTGAATTATAATACACTCATCACTTCACTTTACTATTTACCTTTTAAAATATCTTAAACCACTTTGATTACTTTGACCTTTTGGGGCTTCTAAATGACATATGAGGGTCCTCCAACTTCGTAAGGCCATAACTCTCAAATCGTGAGGAGTTATGTGACGTTCTACATACCGCCAGAAATGGAATGACATGTACTATCCATATAGAATAGTATTATCTAAAAATATAGCATAACTCATACCGTTACCCATAAAACAAACTTGGGTCCATTACCCAAACCTAGGGTCTCCAACTTCTCATGGCCATAACTCTCTAACCGTGAGGAATTATGTAACGTTCCACATACCGCCAGAAATGACATGACAAGCACTATCCATCTAGGATATTTTACCTAAAAAATTCACTTTCCTTCATCTCATTATTCCACAATTAAGCATGGGTTCTCTTACTCCACAAAGCGTCTTCCCGTGAGGGCTTTCACCATAGGGGGACCACTTTGGAGTTCATCCATATTTACTTCTTATCAACCATGACAAAACAATAATGAGTCATATTTACATCAAACAATATTAGGTCCATTACCCAAACCTTTGTTCTATGGGGATTTCTTCAAGGGTTGACATCAATGACAACCAACCTTAATCAACAAACGTGGAATAATCTCATACCATGGTGGTCAACACGATAGGTCAACTTGCAGGAGGCATAACGTTTTCATACGAGCTTCGATTGACGCATGGTTTATACCGTTGGAAAATTATTAGAGTGTAGAACACCGTCAAGGGTGTGTGAACAATATTTATACACTATAACCCCCAAAACAATTCGTTTAATGCCTCAAAATGGTTCTAAAAGGTTTCTGACCCCAATTTTCCAAACTGGGACCTACCACTAAAATGACCATGCAAGTTGATTATTCCAATTTTTTCCACTTTGAAAGCATTGATATAGATGACGAATAATATAATGATCCAATCCATATCAATGGAAGAGATTCCCCTACACCCATATTATAGATTCCTTACACTTATGAAATTTGGTATATTTTATTTTTTATCAATGTAATGTTATGGAAAATTCATAATATCGATGATGCATTCCTCATACACGTAATTTCGTATTTATGATGGGAGTTAGACATGCTAAGTAGGGTCCATCCCTTGAGAATAAATTATGTGTTACATGTAATGGATGAATCCTTTCATGAAAGATGTTATCAGTCATTACTTTTGTAACCATTATTCCCTCTATTTTCAAGTTTTACTTAGGAAGGGAGGCACACTGGTTAAGCTTATATAGAGTGATATTGAGTGGAGTGGTTCTACCAAGATTTCCTAAGGAGTGAGATAAGACACTATATTCCGTTGAGGATATTGTTTTATTTTATTATGTATTAATGAAAAGATAGAAATCATTGTGTAATATTCCCATGCAGATTCGCTAGGAACTAGGGGTTTATTTATGATCTATTTGTTTGATTGTTTGAATATGTTTTGCAGGTTTTCATCTCAAAGTTGCACTGGAGATGTTTGGTTGAGTTTTATAGAAAATTATGGATGAATATAACACAAAACAGATGGAAATAACAAGATACAAGAAATATAATGCAACAGAATTCCCAAATAACTTCAAATCTGACCTTTATTTAGATAATAAGTTGACCTCCATACATGAGATATACAGATTTGGAATAAGATAGTATAGATATATAATTTTGGGATGAATATTCCACTAAGATACAAAGAGATGAATATTTGAGTCCTAAAAGTTCTTCAGTAACAACATGAAAGTCAATACAAGATCAATTTATTTCCCTTGAAGCCTTGACACCTCCAGATCTGCCTGAGATGCACCCCAACTAGATGTAGAAACCTAAGAAATTTGGATTCCTTCAAGAAATCCCTCAAACCCCTGTAAAATACTGCCAAACTATAGATCTATAGATGTAGAGTGCATATGAAGATATCCCTCATCCAAAATCATAGATATAATGCACCAACGCACTGAATACCCAAGGGACAGTGCGCCCCTCTTCAGAAATTTTCCCAAGAGCCACAATAAATAAATATGCAAAAGAAACCATCTAACAATAGATGAGAAAAGGCGCTATAAGGCAGGAAAACCCTCCAGGAATGAGTTTTTCCTTAGATCTCCCTTCCACTGACAAAATTGAATTAGTCTATCTCCAACAGTGCACCCTACCTGCAGAAAACCTCCAGATATGTGCCCTGCCTCTTCAGTCCATTGTAGAAACCAATTTGTAGTTGAATAGAATGGTGAGGGTGGAATATTTCACCACCTTGACCAAGCTTGGATCAGGAACGGAGGAATGTTTCACCTCCTTGTTGATCTATAGGGTTTGTTTACTTAAAACCCTCAAAATGTAAGCTACATAGCTCAAGAAGCAATAATAGAAAATCACATGAATGAGGAGTGAGGTGCCCTCCTCTCTCTTTTATACCTCCATATTCTAATTTTCACTTGAGTTACTTTATTGATGCCTAAGGTTATTACTTTACTTTCTCCTCTAAGTCAAATAACCATTTTTATGCTTTTACCAAAGTCACTTTAATAATATAACATTTAGCTCCTCAGTGACCCTTTTGTACTTCCTAGCCCTATTTTACCCATGAGACTATAGTCTAGAGGGGTGACTAGACTACTAAGTCTTCTAATGTTCTTGTCAAGAAGAGGAGTGTTGGAATACCGAGAGGGGGGGGGTGAATCAGTATTACCCTTTTTAACAATTAGCAGTTATTTTTTATATTTTATTGATTACCACAATGAATCAACAATGAATTGTATGCAAAATCAATTATATAAATATATTTAACATGAATTACAAGTTTTTTTATAAATAATAGTGAAGTACACCAATCCTTTTTAGAGCACCAACTCTAGGAGACACAGATCCCCTTCATCAGGGCACCAACACTAGGAAGCACCAACTCCCTCATCTTTAGAGCACCAACCCTAGGAAGCACCAACTCCCTTGAATTTAAGGCACCAATCCTAGGAAGCTCCAACTCCCTTATATTTTACAAATTGCTTAGTAAGGATATGAATCCTTCCATGCTCCTCCCTTCCACCCTCACTGCATAAGAACCAACAGTTCTTCTTCTTGGAATCTGCTTCTGTTTTGATCTTCTTATCTAGACTACAGAGGAACTTTCTTCTCACCACTCTTTCTCATTTATATACTCTTCCAACTGGTGTGAGCTATGAAACATTGTGTCCCTTTGTTTGGACCATCTCACCTCTTCATTAACAATAATGTCGTTTTTTTTCTTTATTCAAATATTATCGAGAATCCTTTTCAATTAATGAAAATGATTTTCATTAATCGATCACAGGTATGGATCAATTTCATTTAACTTAGTTTCATGTCTCTGCAAATATTGCAGAAATCAATTTTTGTAGAGGCGCTTCCTTCAAACCAATTACATGTGACCATCTGCGCAAAACCATGGGTTTATTTTCTAAGCGATGTTCCCAACGCCTTATGGCTAATGTGTTTGTAACCCGTGACTGGGGGATAGAACCTAGTTATCTGGATTTCAACGTTCGGCAATTTTTCTTTGACAATCATCTAAACTTCCAGATTTTTCAATTTCCCGAAATGGTTACCTCTCACACAGGTTGATCTGATGGCTGGCATGATTCCCAGAACCAAATCAACAGTCTGGATCCAATCCTTACTCAATATTTTACTGCTAATCCATCAGTTATGACTTAATCAACGATTGATATGGATGGCCATTATTCACTTTGGAACTTCGACGTTTCGACGATTTCTAATATTTGTAATCATTAAACCTCCTGGAGTATATTTCGTCGAAACAGATCGTACGTTCAATATTTGTTCTTACGTTAGTCATACGATCTTGGCCTTTCTAGAGGTTTTGAACAAATCGATGATCATGACTTGATCTACAGGTGAGTGAATGGTTCTCGTTTACTTCGAGAATTTGGAATTTTGGGTGTTTGTGGCTCCTGGATTCTGGAGTAGCAATTCCTCCAAAGTGGTTACCTATCGAATAAGTCTTAAAGCGGTGGTGATCGCTTGTTGTCGGTTAGCACCTCCATTTACGTTATCCTTCTTCTACGCTTGATCATCGATTGAGAATGCTCCTGAATTAGATCAACGATTAGTGTTAACTTCGGCCTTCAGCACTTCGGGTGATTTATTCTACACATGCCTTCAATCTTTCGAAGTTCATTTCTTCGAAGTAGATCGGATGGTTGGATTTTACTTGCACGATGAACGGTTCTCGATAATTTCGGAACTTCGAGACTCTGGAAATTTGTTGGTGGTGAAACTCTGAAGTACATACTCCCAGAGTGTTGTAGTTTCAAACGTCACTTGTGACTTGGCACTGGCCGAGTGGTCACCACATGTCATTTAGATTCATGATTTACACACACCTGAAATGCCAATTTCATCTTGACACTTGTCATTATCTTATTGCGCCATGTGGTCTTGATGACGTGGATCTCCTGATGTGGGATACATCCTCCTCCTGGATCTAATGGTCATCATGTATTCTCCAGATCTTATGGTCCTTCTTTATGACTTACTATGTTCTTCCACTCAACTTGATCTAATGGTCGAGAATTCTCTCAAAGCAGATCAACGATCAGGGATGATTGTGGGGTCCTCAACCAACACGACGTTTAAAACTATCATCGAGTTCTGTAATGGAAACTTCTCATTTGGTGGTGGAATTGATTCCAACCATATATCTATTGGAGAGTGACCATCGATGGTCAGTGTGGATTGTGGAACCATAACTTGTGCATGGTTTATCCCATCGTTCAAACTCTGCAATGGAAGTTGTGCGATTGTTGGTGGATAAACCACATTCGTCGATATTTGAATCGATGGCATCTAATAGTCTAGACTAATTGTAGGATTGGAAATAACACGTTTTTTAATTCTCCCTTTGTGCTCCACAATCAATCCCTTCCCTTGATCTGGCGCTTGCATATCCAACGGTCACGACTTGATCTGATCTTTGACTAGTCCTCCAACGATCCTTCTCTTGTAATATGACGGTCTAGACTAATTATGGGATTGGAAATAACGCGTTGTTTAATTCTCCCTTCGCACTCTGCAATCAATCCCTGCCCTTGATATGGCGCTTGCGTATCCAACGGTCCTAGTTTGTCCCGTGGATATTTCGATCTTGATCACGTTTCTGCAATGCGCTTTCCCTTCTGAGCTTTATGTGCATCATCGAATATTGAGATTCTAATCTGTTTTTCTGCATTTATTTATGTGTTGATCTTCAGTCGCTAACCCTCCTGGGCTATTAATCCTTGGACTTTGTCAGTCCTTCTGTACATGGGTTTTATGCACGCTACCTCTCCTAAGCTATAGGTAGATTCTTCTACACTTTGTTCATACCAAATCTTTATTATAATGTAATGACATCATTTGTTGACATCAATGACAATACATCAATGACATTATGTCCAACAATCTCCCCCTTTTTCATTGAGGGCAACACTCTAACTTCATACACAAACTCCCCCTGTGATGATGTTTTTCTCTATGAAGTTACTCTCCCCCTTTGACATCAATGGAAAAGGGTTTCTCCCCCTATGATTAATATTTATCTATTTGTATGTTGCTAACCAGAATCTGAACTCGGGTAACTCCCCCTGTCAATCTTCTCTCTATGATTCTAACTTCTCTTCCCCTTTGTTCTAAAAAGGGTAGTTCTTCCTGACAAGATCTATCCCCTTGTCATCTCTACAAGATGTCATGTATACCACTATATACATCTTATTGTTTCCATTGTGGATATTGTTGTCCTACTGGAACACTGATCAACTGAAGCTTATACTTTTCAAACGACCTTTTGACCTGTCCATTGCTTCCCATCGATCTCTAACCAGATGTATCCATCTTTATCCAAGATGCTTATTTATTGTAGACTTCTTCTCAAAGTCATCCGAGAGACTTTATACTTTCCTTGCCACATGACTTATTGATGATAGAATGTAATATATTCAACTAGAATTGATCTAGTTATCCAAACAACTCAGGCACGCATCGACTAGCCAATATCTCTTTCAGATTTTCTCTATCACAACCACTGTCTCTGAAATTTCAGTTTCTAGTCTTTTCATTTTCAGAATTGTACTCAGTCTATGTTCATTATCACCTCATTGTTGCATAATTTTCTATTCATTCCATTTCTTTCTCATATAGTAACTTACATTTAGGGTTTGTCCATTTATAACAATTCTGAGACCAATACATAACCTGTATTGTTCCTGGGCAGAGGAAGACCTGCAATAAACTATGTTATATCCTGCATGGAGTTATATCATCAAACCATGATGCTTTTGATGATCATATTCATTTTCATGTGCTTCAATTCTCATAGGAGAATCAACAGGAATGATTTTTAAGTCTTCCCTAATTTCTCATTCTCTTCTTTGTTTCTAATTTTTCTTTAAGAAGGAGTTTCAGTGGACCATTAAAATAGGATTGAAAATTTTCTGATATAATCATCACTCAATTCTTCTGGTTGTTCTATTTTTGAAGATTCATTATCAATGTCACTATTATGTGCACCAAAATCTTCTTTATCCTTGTTTTGAGAATATTCCTCTATTAATTTCCATTTGTTGGGTAATGGATAATCTTCTTGTATGACATTATCAAGTTTTGGAATTGTGTCAGATTTTTCTTTAGGAGTATTCATGTCTTGAGTTTGATTTACTTTAGATGCATAGATTTGATTATTATATTCTTTATTAGAAGTTTTACCCATCAATCTCATATTATTAACTTCATCAATTTCAAGAGAAATATTTTCAACATATTTCTTGTTTGGTACTTCAGAGTTTATTTTCCATGTTTTCTTATTTTGTTTGTTAGGGTTTCCTATTTTTAGGGATTGCATTGGTAATCTACATTCTCTGGTTTTATGACCATAGTTGCATTTTTTACATTCAATATTGAAGTTTTGCAAAGGATTAAATGAGTTGTAGTTTCTCTTCTTTGTATTGTACCTATTGTTCTTATATCTTTCAATTTTCTTGTTATTGTCTTGTTCATAAGCTTTGCAGTGTACTGTCTTATGTCCAAAATTATTGCAAGAGTAACACTATCCAATGAATATATATTTATTAGGGGGATTCCTTCTGGTGATTGTATTCTTCCTGTCATTTTTTACTTTAGTAGGGAATGTTGATTTATGCTTATCTGGAACAGTGTTCAATGGTATCATATTTGCCTTATTATCTTCTCTTCTTAAGGATCCCTTTAGAGAATCTGCATAACTAATTGGTCTTTTGACAGATCCTTGTGATATAGAAGTTGAGTCTTGGGTGTATCCCAAACTAGTCTTGTTGTTTGGTGAAAATTGACTACTAAGAATTTCATCCAAGATCTTTGAACTATTTCCAAAGTTTGATCTCTTCTTTTCTTTCTCAAGTTCATTTTTTAGCATCTTAATTTCAGCTTCTAGTTTCTCACATGCTTGTGTTTTATCACTAAGTTTTTTGAAAATGACTTCTTCAGTTTTATTAGCTTCCATGAGTTGTGACTTCAAATCACTGATGGTTTGTTCTGACTCCTTGATGGTTTTGGAAACTTCCCTCTCTCTTGATTTAGTAGCTTCTTTAATCTCTAGAAGCTCTCTTCTTAGTACCTTGTTTTGTTTTTTAGTTATTCCTAGTTCTTCAACTACACTAAGGATTTCTTCTTCGAAGTTCCCTTCTTCTTCATCTTCTGAATGTTTATCATATTGAGTTTTCATTCCCATAAACAAAAGATCTGAATTTTCATCTTCACTCATGTCTGAAGAGTTGATGTCTTCTTTCGAGTAGAAGTTTTTCTTTTTCTTATAAAACAATTTCTTGTATTGGTTTTCCTGGTTTTGAACTTCTTCATCATTTTTCTCTTGTATGGGATAGAGACATTTGTTAGAAAAGTGTCCAATTTTTCCATAGTTGAAACATTTGAAAGGTAATTTTCCTTTATATTTTCAAAATCCTTTCTGGAGTTTCTTTATAAAGTTGGCATATTCTACTTCTGATATATCTGATAGCTTATCATTAGTCTTTTTCTCCTGCCTCATCTTTGTCTTAGATTCTTTAAAGGTTGTTTCATCTTTTGTTGATTTATCATTCCTTGTTCTCATTTCATAAGCTGTAAAAATTCCATGAAGCTTATCAATTGTGAGTGTGTCTAGATCATATCTATCTTCAATTGAAGAAATATTTGCATCATATCTCATAGGTAATGACCTTAGTACTTTTTTAACAATAGGTTTATCTATAATTTCTTCTCATGCCACTCTGATTGAATTAACCACTTCATCTACCCTATGAAGGTACTCAGCAATATTTTATTCTTCTTTCATTTTTAGATTTTCAAACTGAGTTCTATAGGTCTGTAGTTTGGCTTCCCTGAATTTGTCATCTCCTTCATATACAACCTCCAACTTGTCCCATATTTATTTGGTTTATTTACAATGCATAACCTTCACACATATAGAATTAGTCAACCCTCCTATAATTCCATTAATTGTCCTTGAGTTGTCATTACATATTTCCTTTCCTGCAGCGTCTTTGGGTGGAGTAGTTGGTACAGTGTAACCATATACAATAGATTGTCAGATATCAAAACCAAGAGCCAACATGAAGTTTTTAATTCTTATTTTCCATAGAGCATAGCCTCCTCCATTAAACAATAGTGCTTTGTTGTTAGACATTCCCTCTTGTTGATCCATCTTCAAGATATACCTTTCAGTTGTTAGACTGTGTTGAAGGCTCTCGCTCTGATACCAATTGTTGGAATACTAAGAGGGGGGGTAAATCAGTATTACCCTTTTTAGCAATTAGCAGTTACTTTTTATATTTTATTGATTACCAGAATGAATCAACAATGAATTGTATGAAAAATCAATTATATAAATATATTTAACAGGAATTACAAGTTTTCTTTTTATAAAGAATAGTGAAGGACACCAATCCTTTTTAGATCACCAACTCTACGAGACATAGATCTCCTTCTTCAGGGAACCAACCCTAGGAAGCACCAACTCCCTCGTATTTAGGGCACCAACCCTAGGAAACACCAACTCCCTTGAATTTAGGGGAAAGGAAGCTCCAACTCCCTTATCTTTTACAATTTGCTTAGTAAGGATATGAATCCTTCCATGCTCCTCCCTTCCACCCTCACTTCATAAGAACCAACAATTATTCTTCTTGGACTCTGCTTCTATTTTGATCTTCTTATCTCGACTACAGAGGCACTTTCTTCTACCACTCTTTCTCGTTTATATACTCTTCCAAATGGTGTGAGCTATGAAACATTATGTCACTTTGTTTGGACCATCACACCTCTTCATTAACAATAATCTTGCTTGTTTTTATTTATTCAAATATTATCGAGAAGCCTTTTCAATTTAATGAAAATGATTTTCATTAATTGATCACAGGTATGGATCGATTTCATTTAACTTAATTTCATGTCTCTGCTTATATTGTAGAAATCAAATTTTGTAGAGGCGCTTCCTTCAAACCAGTTACATGTGACCATCTGCGCAAAACCATGGGCTTATTGTCTAATTGATGTTCCTAGTGCCTTAAGGATTATGTGTTTGTAACCCATGACTGGGGGATAGAACCTACTTCTCTGTATTTCATCGTTCGATGATTTTTATTTGACAATCATCTAAACTTCCAGAATTTTTCAATTTCCCGAAATGGTTACCTCTCACACGGGTTGATCTGATGGATGGCATGATTCCCAGAACCAAATCGATGGGTTGGATCCAATCCTTACTCAATATTTTACTACTTAATCCAGCAGTTATGAATTAATCAATGGTTGATATGGATGGCCATTATTCACTTCGAAACTTTGGCATTTCAACGATTTCTAATATTTGTAATCATTAAACCTTGCAGAGTATATTTCACCGAAACAGATCAAACGGTCAATATTCTTTATTCCATTAGTTGGAAGATCCTGGCTTGTCCATAGGTTTCGAACAAATCGAAGATCATGACTTAATCTACAGTTGAGTGAACGGTTCTCATTTACTTCGAGAATTCAGAACTTAGGGTATTTTTGGCTCTTGGATTCTGGAGTAGCAATTCCTTTGAAGTGGTTACCTACTGAATAAGTAGTAAATCGATGGTGACCACTTGCTATCGGTTAACACCTCCACTTATTCTATCCTTCCAATATGCTTGATCATCGGTTGAGAACGCTCCCGAATTAGATCAACGGTTAGCATTAACTTCAGCCTTCAGCGCTTCGGGTGATTTATTCTACACACGCCTTCAATCTTCTGAATTTCATTTCTTCGAAGTAGATTGGATGGTTGGATTTCACTTGCACAATGAATGGTTCTCAATCATTTCAGAACTTCGGGATTATGGGAATTTGCTTGTGGCGAAACTCTTGAAGTACATACTTCCAGAGTGACGTAGCTGCGGACGTCACTTGTGACTTGGCACTGGTCGAGTGGATTCCATGTGTCACTTAGATTCATGATTTACATGTACCTGAAATGCCAATTTCATCTTGGCACTTGTTATTATATGATTTTGCCATGTGTCCTTGCTTATGTGGATCTCCCGATGTGGCACACGTCCTCCTCCTGGATCTAACAGTCATCATGTATTCTCCAGATCTGATGGTCCTTCTTTATGACTTACTCTGTCCTTCCACTCAACTTGATCCAATGGTTGAGAATGATCTCGGAGCAGATCAACGATCAGAGATGATTGTGGGTTCCTCAACTAGAACGACGTTTAAAAATATCGTCGAGTTCCACAACGGAAACTGTTTGTTTGGTAGTGGAACTGATGCCAACCGTAGATCTATTGGTGGGTGACCATCGATAGTTGATGTGGATTGCAAAACCATAAATTGCGCGTGGTTTATCCCGTCACCCAAACTCCATAATTGAAGTTCTGTGATTGTTGGTGGATCAACCACAGATGTCGATCTTTGAATTGATGACATCTAACGGTCTAGACTAATTGTGAGATTGGAAATAATGCGTTGTTTAATTCTCCCTTCTCTCTTCGCAATCAATCACTACCCTTGATCTGGTGCTTGCATATCCAATGGTCACGACTTAATCTGGTCGTTGACCAGTCCTCCAATGGTCCTTCTCTTGTAATCTGACGGTCTAGACTAATTGTGGTATTGGAAATAACGTGATGTTTAATTCTCCCTTCACACTCCACAATCAATCCCTGCCCTTGATTTGGTTATTGTGTATCCAATGGTCCTGGTTTGTTCCATGGGGATTTCGATCCTGATCAAGTTTCTGCAATGCGCTTTCCCTTGTTAACTTTATGTGCGTCATCGGATGTTGAGCTTCTGATCTATTTTTTTCATGTATTTATGCACTGATCTTTAGTCTCTAACCCTGTTGAGCTCTTAATCCTTGGACTTTGTTAGTCCTTCTGTACACGGATTTTTTGCATGCTACCTCTCCTAAGATATAGGTAGATTCTTCTACACTTTGTTCATACCAACTCATCATTATAACGTAATGACATCAGCTTTTGACATCAATGACACTATGTCCAACAAGAGGAACATTACAATATCCCCTAATGGAAATTTCTTTCCCACAACCAATTTTGAATATGTCTATTGTAGCACCTGTTCACTCTCCCAAGTGGCATATTCTATAGAAAAAAATTCCATTTGACTAAGTATTCCTTGATGTCCCTGTTCCTTAGTTGTTTCTCCCTCACCTCCAAAACATTCTATGGAATCAAAATCAAGTTCCCTTCTTCATCAACTGGAGGTAGCTCTTCGTAGCTACAAGATGTTTCCCCAATGCCCTCTTTAGGCATGATACATGGAAGACATTGTGGATTTTTCTTCCCTGTGGTAGCTCTAATTCATATGAAACTTCCCCAACCTTCATTTTCACCCTGTAAGGCCCATAGAAACAATTTTGTGTCTTCTCAGTTCCATTTTTCTCAATGGATGCATGTCTGTATGGTTGTAGCCTCAAATATACCAAGTCCCCCGCCTAAAAAGTGTGATCCACTCTATGCATGTCTGCATATAACTTATTCTAGTTTTGAGCCCTTTTCAAATGGTCTTTGAGTTCTTTTAGAATGTATTGACTTTTCTATATCCACTCCTTATCCATAGGGGCTCTACTATCTCCAAACACAATCTCAACAAAAGTGAAGGGATCATAATTGTATAAGGATTTGAAAGGTGACATACCAATAGACATGTGGTGAGTGGTGTTGTAGCAATATTCACCCAGGTATATACACTTGACCCACGCTTTGTGTTTCCCTGCCACATAGTTTTGGAGGTAACCTTCCACCCACTTGTTTACTATATTAATTTTCCCATCTGTTTGTGGATTGTAGCTAATGCTAGGGATTAAATATGTACCCTCTAGTCGAAATAGATCCTGCCAAAATATTTTCATAAATATGTTGTCCCTATCACTCACAATCATTTTGGGTAATTCATGCAATCTGAAGACTTCCCTGAAAAATAGATCTACCACCTGAGATGTGCTAAAGTCCATGGAGATGGCGAAAAAGTAGAAAATTTTGTCACGCTCTCCTGTAATGAAATCCATAAACACACTCTCCCACTTATGCTCTAGACTGGGGAGAGGTTGTAATAGACTTGTTGGGTGAGTGTGCTCATTTTTGTTCTGTTGGAAAGTGGTACATTCCTTGATGTGGTGCATGAAATCTCCCTTGAGACCCTTCCAAGAAAAACTTTCTCTTATCTATATGTATGTTTTAATAAATCCTTGATTCCCTGCTAATGATGAATCATGAAATGATTGAAGCACCCTTTTCTTCAACAAGGATTCAGGAACTAAATAGATCCTTCCCTTGTAATAGATTATGTCATATATAATCATATACATGTCATCCTGTAACTGTACGTCCATCAACTCACATGCAATCTTATTTTTGGAGTACTCCACCAATAGATGATATTTCCAATCAATTGATATCTCTAACATGGAGTAGGTTGAGGGTATTGTAGGTAAGGAATATGCTACAACATTATTTTTTTCCTTGACATATTCTATGTCAAATTTATGTGCATGAATCTTACTCACCCATCTTTGATGTCTCTCATTAACGTCCTTCTTCTCAAGAAAGTACTTGAGGCTATTATGATCTGTCCTAATCACAAATTTCTCTCCAACCCGACATTGCCTAAATTTGGCCAAGGCATGCATTATGGCTAGCATTTCCTTATCATAAATGGTGTATAGAAACTCATGCCCCCTCAATTTGAGGCTCTCATAGGCAATGGGATTCCTATTATGCATGAGAACTCCAACACCCTCACTTGATGTATCACACTCCAAGATGAATGGATGCGAAAAATATGGTAAGGATAATACTGGACAAGTTTTCATCACCTTCTTCATTTGTCAAATGTTAAGTGTGCCTCATTACTCCACTTAAATGCACCCTTCCTAGTCAAATCAATTAGGGGTGCACATAATTGATAGAATCCCTTGAAAAAATTCATGTAATAACTGCAAATACCAAGAAACCCCTTGAGCTCTGTGAGTGTTATGGGTGTGGGCCAATCAATGATTGATTGGATATTTTCTTGGTGAACATGTACCCCCTTTGCTCCAATAATGTGTCCCAAATAGAGAACCTCAGGCATTCCAAATTCACATTTTTATTCCTTTCCATATAGTGATTGTTTTCCCATGATGCTCAAGATCTCATCCACATGTTTGAGGTGATCCTCCCATGTTCTACTATAAATAAAAAAATCATCAAAGAAGATGATTAGAAACTTCCTCAGCTATTTTTTGAACACATGGTTCATGCATAATTGGAAGGTGGTTGGCGCATTGGTCAAGCCAAAAGGCATGACAAGGAACTCATAATGCCCACAGTGGAATCTGAAGGTTGTCTTATGTATGTCATGTTCCCTCATCCTGATAAGATGGTATCTAGAGCAAAAATAAATTTTAGTGAAGTATATTGTGCCAAGTAGGTCATACAACAACTCATTTATCCTGGAAATGGGATACTTTTTTTATGGTTCTCTTATACAAGGCTCTATAATCAATACAAATGCGCATTGATACATATTATTTTCGGCACGAAATGAGAGCGGGGATATAACAGAGAAATATACAGAGATATTATAAGAGAGGAAATAATATAATAGAGATATAACAGAAATGCAATAAGAGGAACAAATATATAGTAATACACAATTTCTATTAATGAGCAAAATGTACAAAACTGTAGAAATACAGAGTGAAAGACTCACTAGAATGGTGGCATCTTCTCTCTGAGAAGAGATGTGACGGCTAATCTCATTCGTAAGAATATGATTGTTACAATGAGGCTCCAAGGCCTTTTTAACATAAATAAAATCCAAAACCCTAACCCTGGAAGATGAAAAGCCAACAGTTTTGTGGACCCTGCTTTGGGTAGTTTGGTGTATCAACTTCCTAGGGGCGTAACTTTGGAATATGATCTTTGTTTGGGGAGAATGGTAGCTCGTTGGAAAGGTATCGTCGAGGAGATTCATTTTTGGGGCTCAATCAGGTCCTTTGGCTATCACTGAGGTACTATATCCCAAAAAAACTTCATTTAGGCCCTCAAAATGGCCCCAGAAGTTTAGGAACCAAAAAAATGTTAAAAATAGTAAGTTGCCAGAAAAACAGTTTTGAGCCAATTGGAATAGGTGGGTGGCCACCTCTATCCACCTGGATCAATACTCCCTCCTTAGGAAGAAATGGTCTCCATTTTGTTGAGTTCCTGGGGGAGAGGGGAAAGCACTTATTGAACCTGAACCTTGATGATTTGCTTGCCTTGTTGGAGAAGTTGCGTTGCTTGGTTTGTGGAAGGTTGTCATGAACCTATTGCTAACGGGGTTGAATTTTTTCAACCAGTCGGGCTACATGATATGAATGTGTGCAGAAGGAATATTTGTGCTTTGTTGCAATCTTGTCGACCTACTTCTGTTGGATCGAAGGTGCTTGGACCGAGGCTGCAGTGGTTGTAGTGTCCTTTTGTTCATCTTTTGAACAGATTGTGAAGAAGTTGAATTTTGTAGTATGAGATACTACCTTGTGGCACTATTTAGGGGGGACAATAGTCGTAACTACCTCTGGTATCTTGTAGAGATGACCCCCGAGAGTAACAATGACACTACGGAGTCGAGACTCATAAATAACATGGTGCTTCCATATATATGGTTGGCCCAGGAGAACATCACAGAAATCCAGTGGGGAAACATCACATAATACCTCATCCTTGAAGGGTTGGATTCCATATGAAAATCAACATTGTTGGATGACACAGAGATCTCATCCCTGGCGAAGCCACCCGATGTTGTATGGTTTCGAGTGTGGTGTTGTCGACAATCCTAACTCTTTGACAACCTCTACTGAGATGAGGTTCTTATGGATTCTTATATCAATAATAAAATGTAGTGGGGTCCCCTTCATCGACATCTGTGAATGAAAAAGGCACTCCCCCTCTTCAGGATCTATTGGTTCGTCTGGTTGAATTGTTGTGGTCACGACAATAGCAGTGGGGTCTGTGTCGATGATCTATCTTCTATCATTATTTTTTGAATCAGATTATGAATCAGGGTTCGTCTCCTTGTCTTTGATCTCGACCACCAATGAATTTTTTTAGCGACCTTCATCGGTGTTGTGCCAGGGGATTTTGTGGAAATCGCATCATTTTCCAATGTCCTTCTTTGTCTTTCGATTACCCTTATTTTATTGTGGCTTGGATTGGTTTTCTGAAGGTTGGTTGTTAGGGTCATCTTTACCATACTTTGGTTGTTGTGGATTTGTAGACCCTAAGTATCGCTTGTTCTAGTGATTAAATCTCTTCTCGATTTTAACAACATATCGATAAGCAGCACCAAGTGATGAGATGTCCAAAAAATCCATTTCAGTTTGAATGTATCTGTGTAGAGCCCCACAATATTTCAGAATCAAATTTCGCTCAGAGTATTTGATACCCATCTTGGTGCACAATGTATGAAATGTATTGGTGGAATCCGACAATGTTTGGCCCCTCTCTTGATGCAGCGTGGTCCATCTCATGTACTGGTCTTCATAGTTTCCAATAAGGTAATATTGTTCCTTGACCGCATCCACAAAAAAATCCCAAGTGCGCTCGGCCCCATATATTCCAGACTCCTCTGTGGAACTTTTCTCCCAGTAATTTTCCCACCAATGTTTGACATGGGGGATATCCTTAAGAAATGCAAAGGTGATCTTTTCCCTATCATAAAAATTGTGAACAGAGAATTATCCTTCTAGCATATTTAACCATTTTTCTAGGGCATCCGCATCTATTTGAACTTCAAATACAGGAATATCAAAATTAACCTGTACCTTGAAAGGAGAGGTGATTCCAAAGTGGTTACTTGATGAATATGCACATGTTTCTATTGGAAGGCATTGAAGGATGTGGGAAAAATTCTCCATCATTCCGTCCCTCTGTCGCATGAGAGATTGCTCAAGCAACAGATGAATAGAATATTTTGCTCCGTTGTTTTTATTTTCTTTTTCCATGGAGGGTTTCTTGGGCATGCGAGAGATATTTTCCTCAAGAGAGAAAAGATCGAGACCCAACTTGTTATACTCGGACCTCGTCGGGGACATGCACTAAAAAATGATCAAGAGCATCCTGCTCTGATACCATTGATCTAGATTATTTTTGGCACGAAATGAGAGCGGAGATATAACACAGAAATATACATAGATATTGTAAGAGCGACAATAATATAACAGAGATATATCGGAAATATAACAAGAGGCACAAATATATAGTAATACACAATTTCTATTAATGAGCGAATTGTACAAAAATGTAGAAATACAGAGTGAAAGACTTGTTAGAATGGTGGCAGCTTATCTCTGAGAAGAGATGTGACAACTACTTGCATTCGCAAGAAGATGATTGTTACAATGAGGCTCCAAGGCCTTTTTAACATAAATAAAATCCAAAACCCTAACCCCGGAAGATGAAAATCCAACATTTTTGTGGGCCTCATTTTGGGTGGTTTGGTGTATCAACTTCCCGAGGGCGTAATTTTGTCATACGATCTTCGTTTGGGGCGCACGATAGATAATTTGAAAGGTATCATCGAGGAAATTAATTTTGGGGGCTAAATGAGAGCCTTTGGATATCATTGAGGTGATTGATCCAAAAAAAACTTCATTCAGGCCCTCAAAATGGCCCCGGAAGTTTAGGAACCGAAAAACTGCTAAAAATATTAGGTTGCCAGAAAATTGTTTTGATCTCGTTGGAATAGGTGGGTGGCCACCGATATCCACTTGGATAACCCATAGTTCCATATTTCTTATTTACCAACACAACTAATGATGCAAATGGACTTGAACTTGGTCTAATATTCCCCATGGATAATAATTCTTTAATAGCATTCTCAATATCGTCCTTATGCTTCTTGGGGTGCATGTATGGTGTAGTGATGACCAGTTTGGCCCCTTATTCTATTTCTATGATGCGTTCAAACCCCCTATCTAGTGTTTGACCTAGAGGAATTGGTTCAAATACCCTTTTATGCTTGTGGAGGATTCTCTGCATTTCTAGAGGATATTGCTTGTCCTCTTCACTACTCACTTCCATAACAAATCACTCAGTTGCATATGCCACCTCTCGCCTAAATATTGCATTCATTTGTTTGGATTTCACAACTCTAGGTGCCTCTCCTCTCATCCCCTTAAGTGTGATCCTTTTTCCTTATTTTGTATTGAAATACATTTACATGGTTTTGTAGTTGGTGGTGATTGGTCCCAACATGCTAAGCCAATGCACACCTAGTATGATGTTAGTTTCTGGTATATCCACTACATAGAAATCGTAAGTCAAGGTGTTTCTACCCAAGTTCAAGCTCATCTATGGAATGTACCTGTCATAAGCCATAGTACATCCTCCTACCACCTCAACCAAGAAACCCTCAAATTCCACCGTGGAAATGTGTCTCCTTTCAACCATAGAAATATCAATGAAATTGTGAGAAGCTCCTCCATCAACTAGAATTGTTTCTTGTTGTCCCTGCACAACTCTTTTCATACGAAAAGTATTAAAATTAGGCACACCACTAATGGAATCTATGGTAACCTTATTGATTCTTGCATCATGGTGTGGGGGAACCTCCTCTACTTGTGCATGTAAGACCTATTCATCCTCTATTTGATTCATCTGTATGTTATGAATGGATCCACTCTCCTCATCATCTATCTCCTCTTTACTATCAAATACTAAATCTATATAGTGAATCTTCCCTTTACCCATACACCTATGACCTAGCTACCATGGCTCTTTGCAAGTGAAGCATAGATGCTTCCTCCTTAACCCTCTTCTTGTAGCTTCATCCATCTTTCCTTTTCCCTTGTCAACATGTCTGGTGTCTCGCCCCCTTGTAATGATTGGGGGTCTAGGTGTGATCTTTTTCTTGTAGGTTGCTCCTACCAAATATTACTAGTCCTTAATATGAAAAATGTAAAATATTTGGCGATATTTTTGTAAAAATATTCAAATTTCTAAGGATTTTATATAGTTTCTATAAACTTTTGGTGATTTTTAAGGTAAAATAATTTTATTCCATGGAATTTGGGCGAATCAGTTTTAGGAAAAATGGAAATTGACGAATCTTTTTTTGATAAAAAAACATGGAAAAATATCCCATTGGCGAAATTTAGCCCCTAAAATCATCTATGCTCAATGAAATCATTTAATGTTATAGGCTTGAAAGCCTTAATCCATCCACGTAAAGGCTTGGTTGACCCTTCTATGTACATCATCAGTAACTTGGATTCTGACATATTTGGAACTATAACTTCCACTCTATGGAACTCCTCAATGAATGTTTATGTTGACCCTGTTTTCCTAATCCGTGTGAGCTCTTTGAAATGAATCTTTGGATCCTCCCTGTCAAATATTTCCATGAGTCTCTAGGTGAAGTCAATTTATGAAGTGACATGTTCATGACCCAAATTGGTCATCCCATGAAACCACCAGTCATGTGCTTTACCATTCAAGTGTAATGTTATAAACTTGATGCCCTTCTCCTCTTCCATGGGGTTCAACTAAAGCAACGCATCCATATTTTGTACCCCAATCCTTAGTTTAAATCTAATTGGATCCATCTAAGTGGGGCATCTCCATTCTCCTTTCCTCGTGCTCCAAATCATTTACACCTCTATAATTTCCCTTAGACTTCCTCTTTTGCATTAGATGGAAATATTCTCCCAAGGAAACATGTTGTTGTATTGGTTTTGTCACATGGGTGAGAAAAAACACAATACTTGCATGCTTAGTTAAGTCATTTAAACAAGACATAGGTTTGTGAGTTTATTAGATAACCAAATACACATGAAACAAGGAAACAAAAGGAAATAAATGGTATAGAATCTTGCAAGAACTAGAACCATGAAAAGAAAAAAATGACCAATATATAGCTACCAATGGATCAATATATTGACAGGCTAAACACCATAGATAAAAGCAGGGACTTATGAATCCCCTCTTCCTCCTTGGGAGGGCTCTTGAGTTCCCTAATAGATATCTCTTCTCTTCATACAATGGAAAATGACAATGGTGAAGAAATACAATTCCAATCCTCTCAAGAGGTGAGTGGAATGGCCCTTGCTATAGTGCTTGAATGATTCAAAGAGAAAAGAGGATTCTCCAAGAAGAATTCTGGCAGCATAACAATACCTTGAAGTTCTTATTTTTCTATCACACCTGTGGCACATATTTATAGTGTCCATTCATGGAAAGATATAATTCATTCATAGTGTGAACAAGGGGCCTTTTAGGGCACTTCCCAGCCTTTGACCAACCTCCAAGCTAAATTTCGCTTAGATATGAGTGTCAAATCGTGTTGGGGGTCGGACTAGAAGTGGTTGAGGGGCCGACAAGATTCATAAATGTGTCGTTCATGAGAAGTGTGTGGATTTTCTCATAGACATTCATGAATATTGGGCACAGTGGACATTGAGGGTTGTGTTAGCCTGTGCACTTTGGGCGTGCTTCCTTTGGTGAATTTGCACACTTTGATTTTTGAACCAACTATATAGTTTTTTTCCTTTTTATGGATTTTGGTGTTGTAGGTGGACTAATTGTTGTTGGAATTGATGTCTTTCTTTGACCATTGTGTGCAATGTTGCGAATGATTTTTCAGTGATAACAGATTCCCCCTAATCTATGAGGTTAGGAGCATACATATAGCCGAAATACATCAATGTTTCTTTTATTGAGATTTCCATTTGTAAGGAAGAGTGAAGAGAGGAATTGCAAGAGCGATCTGCCATAGGGAGATGGAAAACTGTAGGAACCAAACCTTTCTCTAGGGAGAAAAAATACAATTTGTATACAAACGAAGCAGGCATGCCCCATGCTCATGTCATGAAACCAAAATGTGGGACTGTAACTGAATATGTATGATGGTGTAGATAGTTGCAGCGCCCTTGGGGGTGGTTGATAATGGCAAATGACGGTTTTGACTGGTGAATTGGATCTCAAGCGAGTAATGGACGATTGTAAGAAGTTTTGATTACTCGTATGCATTGATGGCCTATCAACTTCAGAGGTCTTCGGCTGGTATGAAACAAATGCAAAGGTCGCATAGTAAGACCCATCGTAACATGAGAGTTTGTTGAAGTTGAATGTTATGGGGGTCAACAGAATCAAAAAGAAATGATGATTCTCTTTGTGTCGTCCAAGACTCCTCATTGAAAAGGTAATGAGAGTCAAGATATTGTCTCCCTTTTGGAAACTGTGTTGATGTTGACATGAAGGGAGACGTGACGTCAAGAAGCAAAGGTCTTCTTGAAATCCACTAAGTAATAGATGATATCAGGTACTGACGAGTATCATGAACAAATTCAAGATGTTGTGGGACTCAAGACTTCCCTTGGTTGGGGTGTTGATGGATGATTGGCAGCAACCATAAAACTGGATATAGTGATAGGGGGACGACTAGATATAGGGTTAAACTGTGTCGGAGGCTAACAAGGTGGGAAAACTAAGAGATCATGGGTAAATGGACTTGGGATACTCGTGGTTTGTTAACGATGTGGATATGAAAAAATGGTTGATGCCCCAACCAAGGGAGACATGGGTTTCTTTGCCAGGTAAAAGAACATCATTGAGGATGACGAATAAAAAGATATGTAAATGTTGGAAACAAGGGCTTTATACAATTACCAAAGAAAATAAAGAATAAGTTGGGTTGAGTATAAAGATACAGAAATGGGTGCCCCAGTTAGAGATGGCTTGGCCCGTAGAGAGCACAAGGTTTTGAAAGAGAACTGGTGGAGGGTGGGGGGCCCATGGGTGGGTTTATGTATTAGGTAAATGGATGGAGGACAATATGTAGATGGGAAAACTGATGGGGGATGATATGGAGGGCTGATGAAACTGCAGGGGTGCAATCAATAGAACCAAGTGTAGGATGATATGATTCAGGAGTCCATTAGAAAGGTTATCAATATGATGAGAAGAAGTATGGGGTTCATTCTCGGAAGGGATAAATACTATCGGGACTCCTAATCCTAGGGGGTGAAAGAAGCATGAGTGTCAAGTTTCCAAGGGGAACTTATGAATGGGACAACTCATGTAAAGTTAGCATTGAGCATGCATGCCACGTTGGAAAAAAAAAGGGGAGCCTTGTTGGGACTACAACTTTTTCTCATTGCTTTTATTTTGGTATTCTTTAGCTCATTGGAAAAATATTGTCATTGAGTCTTGAGACTCTTTTTTAGACATCAAAATTGTGAAAAATGCTTGTGAAGACCTTGGAAAATACACCAAAAGTTTGGGGCTTGAAAAAATATTAATATCAACATTGTTTATGAGATGACCCTAGATGACCCCCTACATCAATGATTCCCTCTTGAATAATAATGGTCCTCATTGGATTAAGTAACTTTACTAAATGCATAAACATTTTTTGGAGTTGGTTCCTAGTGAATTACTTGTCTTGGCGAAGAAGCAACCTTGCTTTAAAACACAAAATAATTGTATATTTTGCTAGCGGGAACTATTCAACTTGGTGTCCATACTTCAATCCTTTGTATATTTCTCAATGCAATTTGTACTATCCTCTATAGTTTTCAATTGTTGTCACCTTTGAGGTGTCCAACAGAGGCAGAAAGTATGTTCGAAGGAACGCCACATTAAAGAAGGTGTAAGCCGAGGAAAGGTGGAAAATCCAATTCATAAGCATTCTCACTCACAACCTTGGTAATGGTGTAAGGCTCATATCAGAGATACATTAAATTCCTGAGGGGGTATGTTAGTCATTCTTTTTGAAAGTGTAGCCATATATTGTCAACAACCTCGAGCTTGTATGAAACCCAAATATGATCATGTCGTTTCTTGTACTTGGCTTGACTTTCTACATAATATCATGAACTTGTTGGATGCACTAGATCGATTCAAACTATGTTTTTATTTGTATGCATTATTTCAATCATTGGAGGACTATTCCTATGTTTACACAATGGGCATAACTACATCAATTGTGGCCAATTGTTGGAACCATAGGTACACTTGAAAATTGTTCTAGTTGATAGAACTGTGAAGATCTCTATTGTCACTCTACTTCACATAAGGAAGGCTCTCAACACATGTACATGGATTCTTGGAGTTTAATCTTAAGGATATGTGCAATCATCCTCACTACCTTCATATTTCCATCTATATGATGATGAAAGGTGATCTATTTTTCCATATTGGTCTTCATCATGGAACCAATGTTGGCCCAATAGGCACTTAGGAACCTACAATCCCTATCAAACACAATTTTCTCTGGGTTCATTTTTGGGTTGCCAGAGAAAATTGTATTTGATAGGGATAGTAGGTTCCTAAGTGCCTATTGGGCCAACATTTGGTCCATGATGAAGAAAAAGATGGAAAAATAGATCGCCTTTCATCCTCATACAGATGGAAATGTGAAGGTAGTGAGGATGATTTTACATATCCTTAAGATTAAACTCCAAGCATACATGTACATGTGTTGAGAGCCTTCCTTATGTCAAGTAGATTTCTTCATAGTTATATCAACTAGAATAGTTGGTGCAGACCCCACTCGGCCCTCAGGTCGAGGATCCGCTTATAGGATCATTCTTATTTTCCCTTTGAGCCGGATCGGCTCTTTCAATTCCTTGCTTGAATCTTCTTTCTTTTGATCCACAGGTCCTTTCAGAAGCTTCCCTGGCGTGAACGGCACTAGGTGCAATATCTCCCTTCTCCACGTGACCACCGGCTATGACCAAGGCCTAAAATGAAAGGCGCTTGTCACAACTCGCCTCTCACAAGTTCGTGAGTCGAGACTCTCGACTCTTCCTGTCCAATCCTGCGATATCTGAGATCATGAGATGGATATAAATCCTTCCCTTGCCAGTTCCCTCCGCGCGTGACCACCGGCTAGGCTTCCCACTAGCGCTTCTCGCCTTTCGCCACTTCGCAAGTCGAAAGGTTGGACTTTCATCCCCTTATCTTACAAACCCCCGAGACACAAAAAGTCAACGGGGTGTTGACTCTCTTCAATGAACAATGTGTGTCCGCCTGTCTATTCCACGGGCCCACCTTGTGATTCTTCCACGTGTCCCTTACGCTCCACTTCGCACTTCACCACTTCACTCCCCGGAGTGTTGTCTCCTTTATATCACGACACCTGAAGTACCGAGATCCCAAACTCCTCAATACTTCTTATCGCAGCTCGTGACCTCACGACTTCTCCTTCTAATCTTCAACTCTTCAACTGTCGAATTTTGACACGTCGTCCACGCGGTCCCACAATGAAACTTCTCACCCTTTCGGGACTTCGCCTTTCGCAACCTAGAGTACCCAACCCTTTGGGCTCTCACCTCGCAAACCTCTGAGTTCACGAGATCTCTAGATATCTGCCACCTGTTCTCCCTGGATGGATGGCTCTGATCCACTCGCCTTTCGCGAGCAATCCAATGGCTCTGGCTGACTTGGATCCTACAGCCCTGATCTCTTCTGGGCTTACACTTGAGGAAATCTCGCCATAACATTCATGTTTCTATGCAAGATCTGACAGCTCTTGTGACTTCGCGAATTCTTCTCAAAGAATTATGAACGTTCGTTTCTTCCTGGACAATTCCTGCGAATTTAACCAAATATTTCTTAGCGGAACTTACCCGCCTGCAACGCAAACTTGCTACGCCTCCTTTCAACACCTCAAGGCACAAAACTTCTGTGCTTTTCTTCGAAGACTGCGAATACCCTATCCTTCCTGAGCTTTCTCCAACTCCAAATCTTAAAGAAGACTCTCGCACGCACTCCTTGCAGCGAATCCTTCAATTACTTCAAACAATTGAAGTCCTTCGACTCTACACACTCCCTGCAGCAGTAGTCCTTCAATAATTTCTCAGGTTCACAAACTATAAGACTTTACCCGGCCTGTTCACACCTTGTACGACTCCGGTGCTCAACTTACACTTCTACGAGAATGAGAACAGTTTTTATCCCTCCTGAGATTTCAGAGATAAAACTCTGAACTCTTGTCAACGCACTCCTTGCGGACAACTTCACTGCACTCCTTGCAGGAAGTTTACTCACTCAAGCAGAGAAACAATTGAAACTCATTCCTTACTCTCTCTCAGACTTCAAACACAAATCATGAAATCATATACACAGCATATAAAGAAAATGTATAACAGAAAGTAAACATCCATGAGCATAACATTCAACATGCATACACAGAGAACAAATACGACACCATGAATTTGAATCGAAGCTCTTTCTATTAATTCAAATCTTTGTACATGGGTGTTTTCAACTACAGCTCTCTACTCTCTTCTCTATGCTCTATTGACATAATAATCTTTCCACTATACAATGAGGGTGTCTATATCCCGTTTCCCTCTTGCGCTCTAAAACTGTATAATCTAAGCATTAAATTATATCTACCTACATTCATTACACATAAAGGCTCCTATATACTATGGACGAGAGCGGATCGCTCAAGGTCCTTTTACAATAATACAAGCATGCCTCCACTTAATGACTTCATTAATATTTCAAAACATTTTCAAAAAATGTGCTCGGTGCTTTTCTAGTTGTCTCTTATCTCCGCATTATCTCGCTGTTGGCTATGCTTGCACACCTTATGATGCTCCTGCATCATACTCCCTCGCTTGAAAATTTTCATGGGCTCCTATCCATGATATCACGCACGGTCTGTCCATGCTTCTGGATTTATGCTTTATTCTCCCAACTGGCATCTTCAACTGGATGGCCCTTCTGGATTTTTGATACCCCAAGTATTCAAAGTATTTCTTTCGCCTGGTCCTCTTACTAACTCTTTTGTCCAGTATGCGCTCCATCTGTGGCTTTTCTGCAAATGGCATTTTTTTTCTCCACTGAATCTTTGGTTGTTCACTACCTGCTTTTGCTTCCTCAGCTTTATAAGGGTACAAATCCGAGACATTGAATATCGGAGAAATTCTGATCCCATCGGGTAATTCAATCTCATATGCATTCGCCCCAAATTTCTTCAAGACCTTACATGGTCTGATTTTCTTCATCTTTAGTTTATTATATGTTCCACTCAGGAACCTTTCCTTTCTCAAATGTGCAAGGATCAAGTAACCAACTTCGAACTGAATTTGTCTCCTATGTTGATCTACTCTATGCTTATATTCTTGGCTCGAACTCTGCAATCGTTCCTTCACCTGGCTATGAAGTTCCTTCATCGCCTCTGCGAAATCTTCTGCACTAGCGCTCCTAGTCGCAATCTGTTCTGAATCCCTCAGCTCAGAAATTCCTCTCGGCTGCATGCCATAAACAATTTGAAATGGACTATGTCATGTGCTCCTATTAAGAGAGTCGTTATAAGCAAACTCCACCTGTGGTAATATGCTTTCCCATTGACTGTGGTGTTCTGTCACCAAGATCCTTAGCAAGTCTCCCAAACTCATGTTCACGACTTTTGTCTGCTCATCCGTCTGAGGATGATAAGCTGAACTAAATGAAAATTTTGTTCCCAGCTTCTTCCATAAGGTTCTCTAGAAGTTTCCTACGAACTTGGTGTCTTGATCCGAAACTATGCTCCTTGGTAAGTCGTGAAGTCGAATGACTTCTTTGAAAAATGGGTCCGCAATGTGAGTTGCGTCACTGGTTTTCTGACATGGAATGAAATGTGCCATTTTGGAAAATATATCCACTACCAAAAAGATTGAGTCAAAACCTCTTTGTGTTCTTGTCAACCCCAATATGAAGTCCATGCTGACTGCATCCCACGGCCTCTCAGGTATGGGTAATGGTTAATAAAAACCTGCATTCTGCCTCTTTCCTTTTGAATGCTAACAAATTCTACATCTGTCCACGAATATTTTGACGTCTGCTCGCATTCCTGGCCAAAAATATGACTCATTCAACTTTGTGAACGTCTTTTCATGACCGAAATGTCCGGCCAATCCTCCATTATGTTTCTCCTTCAACAAATTCTCCCTCATGGAGAATTTTGGAATACAAATTTGATTACCTTTAAACAGTAATCCTTCCTGGATCATTTATTCTGCCCATTGGCTTCTATCCCTGAGAATTGGATTCTCAGTTGCTTCATACGCCTCTTTAAAATATGGATCATCTTTGTACATGTCCCTGAGATCATCAAAACCCAATGTTTTGACTTTGCACTCCTGCAATAGCAAACATTTCCTGCTCAAAGCATTAGCAACTTTGTTAGCAGTTCCAGAAATATGTTTAATCACAAAAGTGAAATTTTGCATATATTCAACCCATTTAACATGTCTTTGATTCAACTTCTCCTATTGAGTCACAAATTTCAATGCATGATTATCACTATACAAGACAAACTCCTTAGGAATTAAGTAATGTCTCCATTTTTTCAATGCCTGAATAATAACATAGAATTCCTTATCATACGTGGAGTATTTTATCTTGGCTTCATTCTGTTTCTTACTGAAATATGCTATCGGCCTATCTTCTTGACTCAAGATTGCCCCTATTTCAAATCCACTTGCATCGCATTTTACTTGAAATGTCTTTTGGAAATCAAGCAACACCAGAATTGGTTGTTCCGTGATTTTCCTTTTCAGCAAATTGAATCTTTTCTCAGCCTCTTTCGTCCAGTGAAAAGACTTGTGTCTCTTCTTCACTGTGTCCATCATCGGTGCACTAATTCCACTGAAATTCCTGATGAACTTCCTGTAGAAACTAGCCAATCCATGAAAACTTCAAACTTCAAAGATATTCTTTAGTGACGGCCAATTCTTAATCACCTCCACCTTATCTGGATCCATCCTCAACTTATCTGCAGAAATAAAAAACCCCAAATAAATGAGCTCTATCTTCATGAATGAGGATTTATTCATGTTTATCAGCATCTTCTCTTGATGTAACCTCTTCATCACTATAGCCAAATGTTTCAGATGTTCTGCCTTTGTTTTACTGAAAATCAGTATGTCATCAAGGTACACAATGACAAATTTTCTAATGAAATCCTTAAGGACTTCATTCATCAATCTCATGAAAGTACTCGACGTGTTTGTTAAACCAAACGACGTGACAAGCCATTCGTATAACCCTTCGTTAGTCTTGAATGTTGTCTTCCATTCGTCACCTTTCCTCATGCGGATCTGGTGATATCCACTTTTCAAATCAATCTTCGAAAAAAAATTGGCTCCACTCAAGCAATCCATCAGATCATCCATCCTTGGCAATGGAAATCTGTACCTGATGGTTATTTTTTTGATTTCCCTCGAGTCAGTACACATCCTCCAGCCTCTATCTTTCTTTGGACTGAATACTGTTGGAACAACACACAGACTCAAGCTTTCTTTGACCAAACCTTTGTCCAACAAATCCTGGACTTGTCTTTTGACCTCTTCATTCTCCTATGGCGTCAATCTGTACGCTGCTTTGTTTGGAAAACTAGCTCCAGGTATGAGATCAATTTGATGACTTATACTTCTAATCGGTGGTAACGAACGAGGTAGTTCGTCCACTACTATGTCAGTGAACTCTTCCAGCAGTTCTTGAACCTCTTCTGGTAAATCATCTACCCTTGTGTTGGTTAAAACAATCTTTGGCTTCCTGAACACAATGAATTGTGGTTCTTCCTTCTTCTTAACCTCTGTAAGAAGTTCCTTCCCACTCATGAGAAGTACAGTGTTGCTTACTTCAATTTTTATTTCTTTATCTTTGATCGGCAACAGCATGTGAGTTCTCCCATTTTTCTCTAGGGTGTATGTGTTCATTCTCCCGTCATGAATCACATTCCTTTCATATTGCCACGGTCTACCCAGCAATAGATGACAAACATCCATAGGAATAAAATCACAGAGTATTTCATCTTTATACCCTCCTATTTTAAACTCAACTAAACATTGCGTAGTGACATCTACCTAATGTCCTTTTTGCAACTACGAAACTCTGTATGGGCTTGGATGATCAATCGTCTCCAACTCCAGTTTTTCTACCATCTCCGTTGAAACGAGATTGTATGTTCTACCACTGTCCACAATGACCTTGCATACCCTGTCCTTGGTCTTGCAAGAAGTCCGAAAAAGTCTGCTCCTTTGGACCGAACTTTCCACCTCCTTCTCTGGTGTCAAAAGAACTTTTCGCACCATCAGCGATCTTCCGCCTTCAGCATCCTTTGCCTCAACATTTTGCCTCTGTGCTTCGGCAATGTGAGTCTCTCCTTCCTCTTTCTTCTTGTCTGGACATTCATAAGACTTGTGTCCGACCTTTCCACACATGAAGAATTTTATCACTCCACCTATTCCTCTTCCTCTACCTCTAGTACGAGGAGAAATGTTGTTATCAGCATACTCTCCTCTCAAATCAGCATACTGCCTTCTCTATCCAGCATATTTCCCTTTCTGTGAGCTTCCACCTCTCTCAATATAAGGTTTCTTCCATTATTCCTTAGGCTTATGATTTCTATCTTGGACGACTGATTTGCCCCTGGCTTGACTTCTGCCTCGGCCTCTTTGACCTTGTTTTCGGCTCAGCTTCTCTTCCGCCTTTAGAGCCATTTGATAAGCATCTTCCACCGTTTGGATGGTCATCATGCTCATCTCATCCTGAATTTCGTATCTCAGGCCATTCATATACCTGGAAACCTTTTCATCATTACTTTCATGATGACCTTCTCTGATGTTCAGCCTGTAGAACTCTTCAGTGTACTCCTTCACTGACATCAGCTTCTGTCTCAAATTTTGCATTCTTCAAAATAGATTAATTTGGTAATCTTTGGGAATGAATTTCGCTTTCATCTTTGCAATCATCCTATCCCAACTCTTGATTTTCTACTTACCTTGGCAGTGTCTGTCAGCTTGCAATTCATCCCACCACAATGTTGCATGTCCTTTAAGTCTCGTGACAGCATGTTTGACCTTCTTGTCTTCTTCGACATCTTCATAGTCAAAATATGTGTCCAGAGCTCTAATCCAGTCTAGAAGCTCTTCGGCATCCAAGTTTCCCTCATAAACTGGAATGTCCATTTTTTCTCTTGCACTCATTCTTGCAATAGCTCTAATCAAGTGTTCATTTGCTGCATCTTCTGCTGAAATTTCTTCTTCTTCATGTCCAGCGTCATCTTCGCTTTCGGACTCACTAACATATCCAATATTAGTTGTGCGCCTTTGTTTTATTTCCACATCCACGAGTCTGGCGTGAATGTCATGCAGATCTCTTTCCACTTCTGGATTCTGCACCTGCCTGCCCCTTCCTTTTGGCATTTCCCTTTCCTCTGGCAGATTGGGTGTTTGCCTGTCTCTTCTCCTCGACGGCATGGTTGAAATTCCTTCTCACTTTTCCTGCCTGAAATATACAAATAAGAATCAGGCTCTGATACCAGATGGTGAAGACCCCACTCGGCCCTCAGGTCGAGGATCTGCTTACAGGATCGTTCTTCTTTTCCCTTTGAGTCGGATCGGCTCTTTCAATTCCCTACTTGAATCTTCTTTCTTTTGATCCATAGGTCCTTTCGGAAGCTTCCATGGTGTGAACGGCACTAGGTGCAAGCTCCCCCTTCTCCGCGTGACCACCGGCGATGACCAAGAACTAAACTGAAAGGCGCTTGTCACAACTCGCCTCTCGCGAGTTCGTGAGTTGAGACTCTCGACTCTTCCTATCAAATCCCGCGATATCCGAGATCACGAGACATATATAAATCCTTCCCTTTTCAGCGCCCTCCACGCGTTACCACCAGTTAGGCTTCCCACTAGCGCTTCTTTCCTTTCGCCACTTCGCAAGTCGAAAGGTTGGACTTTCGTCCCCTTATCTTACGAACCCCCGAGACACAAAAAGTCAACGGGGTGTTGACTCTATTCAATGAACAATGTGTGTCCACCTGTCTATTCCATGGGACCACCTTGCAATTCTGTCACATGTCCCTTACGCTCCACTTCGCACTTCACCACTTCGTTCCCCGAAGTGTTGTCTCCTTTATATCACAAAACCCGAAGTGTCGAGATCCCAAACTCCTCAATACTTCTTATCGCAGCTCGCGACCTCGCAACTTCTCCTTATAATCTTCAACTCTTCAACTGTCAAATTCTGACATGTCGTCCCCGCGGTCCCACACGTCGTCAATTACAGCTCTCTACTCTCTTCTCTATGCTCTATTGACATAATAATCTTTCCACTATACAATGAGGGTGTCTATATCTCGTTTCC
>JZKD02S0643776.1:61444-76682 GCA_000966675.3 Picea glauca
AAGCATCTGTGCTATGACCATCCATTTTTTCGCCCTCATCTCTTCAGATAACAAGGATGCAACTACATCCTCATACTTCAATGTAGATTGAGTGGTACTACCAATTTCTACAGCCAGATTATCCCAAGAGTCTGGAAAAGAACATAACAAAGTAATACACGTATATTCTTCTGCAATCGTAATATTAACAGAGACAAGTTGACTTACCAGAGTATTAAAGGCATTTAGATGTTCTGTCACAGAATCTCCATCTTCCATCCTAATATGATACAGCTTCTTTCGAAGAAACAACTTGTTTACCAAGGACTTTGATTGATACAAATTCCCTAACTTATCACATAGTTCTTTGGCTTTATATTCTCCCGAGACATTCACAACATTGAATCTTCCAGGCAGAGTCGAATAGTACTCCTTGCTCTTATGTCCAACTTCTCCCAATTTTCCTTTGACATACCAGTAGGTGGTGTACTAGTAGGTTGTGTACCAATCGACTGTGTGCCAGTAGGTTGCGTACTAGTAGGTTGTGTACCATGATCCACAGCGATCCATTGTTCTTTGTCTACAAGAAGGGCCTCCATATTGAGCTTCCATAGCTCAAAGTTTGTACTGCTGAAATTCTCTATCTCGATTCTAGAAGAGCTCGCCATTCCTCTTTATACACTCGAATCTCCACTACAAAAGCTCTCATTAAACCCAGGTTTATCACAGACCCAAGATAAACTTGATATATCAAGACCAAGCAAAACCCTCAGCAACAAAGGCGTCCCTCTGAAGCCAAAAATGAACTCTGATACCACATGTAAGTTTTAAACCTGTGAAGTAAAGAAATGCATATAGATTCTTAAAAAAAACAGAATTTAATCAATGGCTCATACACATAGTACACAGAGATTTATACCGGAAACCCTCAACCGGGGAAAACCTCTCTTATATTCATTATATCGAATTTTACCATTCACCATACAATATATACAATGTTTTTAGGTATTCTATAGATACCAAAACCCTAATCCCTTAATCTGGGATTAATTTAGAAAACCGCTAAAAATACCAAAAACCGCCCAAAAACAAATTTTGGGGCGTTGCCCCGAACGTTGTGCTTAACCAGGGGGGGCCATTCCCTGGCCCCCCCTGGGACCCCCCTAGGAAGCGCCCAGCCCACACGACACAAAGAGCACTACTAGAGGGATCGTCATACACAGTTTTCGAATATGACGCACCCACACACACATATGCAAAGAATATAACACATACCCAACATATATATATGCAGTAACATTACACAGAATTAACCACAATATTTAGATGTAATTTCATATAGGAAAATAAACCCATTTAAAAATATAACATTAGAGCACACATATATTAAACATAGATGTTCCTCCCATCCATAGATTGTCGCTAATAATATTTCAATGACAGGTCACCCCCGAGATGGTCGGCTTAAACTCCACATGAAAAATGGTTCCTATCTCCAAGCTATGGTTTGATATTCAACAAAAGACTTGGTCCAAGGTGTTTATTATTGCAACTAGACTACAGTCCCTCATTAACCACATGTTTGTTCCACCCCAGGAAGTGTGCCCCTTCTCTGCTTAACAGTCCTTCGGCTGCCCCACTTCCCTTCTGTTGATGTTTTGGTAGCTGCAAGAGGTATTAACCTCCACGTGTAACCTATCACTTAGAATAGAATATTCTGGAACAAGTGAGCCTTTAAACAGATGTGTGGAAACCCTAGAAAACAAGTCGGCCTAGAAGAATAATAATATTAGAATATTATCTTCCATAAATACAAGTGATCTCCACAGGAAAAAGATAAACAAAAAATATAATTACCAGAAATTCAAGTCTTCCCAGCCAGAAAATTCATTGGACAGATTAATATAAATAGAAGACGTTTTAGATCATTTGGATAGCCAGTCAGTGCACAAGCCTTGTGGAGAGTTGTAGTTGCATCTGCAACTACAGTTGCAAGGAGGAATAAGGGCATATGGTCATTTCTTGGGTCTTGGTCTCTCTCTAGCGCTATCTTGGTGATTCTCTTGGTGATTCTCTTGGTGGTTCTTGGTGAAACTCTTAGTGATATTCTTGGTGATACTCTTGGTGATATTATTGCTAAGTATGGCACAAGTCTGAGAGAGTAGTGCAGCTGCAGATGTTGTAGTTGTGTATGGTACTTTTTTTGTGGATATGGAGACTCTCTCTCTTGTGCGCTACCCTTGGAGAAGGACTGCTCTACTTGTATTGAGTTGTTGTTGTAGTTAGCAACTAGGGTTTATATGTTGGTTCTAGTGTATACTTGTCAGAATTATTCTAAGAAAAGGTTAATGTGATCGGGGGTGGGATATGTGAATGCCTATGGTTGGGTGACAATGATGTGACATTGTCTATGGTTAAACGAGCATACTAAAATTTCATCATGGTATCAGAGTTGGTGTTCTTCGTAACAGTCTAACCATTGGAAGGAAGATCCTCAGTTTCCTCCCTTGTCAAGATCATTGAGAACATACTGAACTCACTAAGAAGGTTTCCTAATTAGGGCACATCTCTTCCCCGTATCAAATATGCAAATTTCTGAAGTTAAGAAATTAGGGTTTCCTCATAAAACCCTAGGTTTGCAATACAATTGTAGTGATAGTTCCTTCATGCCAGTTGCTTTATGACAGTTGCTTTGTGCCAATTGCAGTGCCAGGACCAGTTGTAGTGAAAATTTTCTAAGAAGTTTTGGGACTAATCTTTGGTTGTCTTAGTGCGCCTTACCCTAGTACATCTCCAGCTACCTTTAGATTACAAGTTGGAGCACCTTTGAAGTTTTAAGGTTCATCATTGCTTTCCACCGTTGTCGGATGGTGCCACTACCTGCCGATGTTGCCGAAGGTATATATATATAAACCGTATCACTATTTTGAGTGTGATTGCAGGAGAAGGGATCTCTTACAATCGTAGATCTAGAGGGATCTCAGATACAGCACATTCATAGAAACAACGCACTCCAGGTTTGATTGTTTTCATATGCTTCTAGTTGTTATGGAATTATGAACATTTGGTTGTATTTTGATCTATTGAAGTTATGATTATTATAGTAACCTTTGTTCAAAGTTAAAGTTATAAGCTGACTCTAGTAAAAGTATTAGATTGATTAAGGTTGATGTTTTTAGAGTTTATTTGCATTATATTCTCTAACTCGTTTTTTTGTAAAGAAAGCATATTGTCTTAAGTACACGGGACGGGTTGAAGAGAATACTTGTCATCTTGAGTGAAGGAGTCTCGGAATAAAATCAAAACACGTGTTCTTGAAGATAAGACTCCAGGTTCTAGGTTTGATTGATTAAATTAATAAGTTTCCAAGTTTCACATATCAAGTTTAATAATTTCTACATTACTAGTTGCGACAACAATCCTTGAAATGATATATTACCGCTAGATACAATGAATACTTGGCAGCATATAAATGTTATTACTTGGTTGCAAGATGAACTAACATCTCCTCTGTCGGGGACAAGCTTGGAGTGGTCTAGAAAGACTTCTCCAGTACTGAGAAGTGATTGTTTTCTCCAGTAGTGAGATGTGTTTCCCAGTAGTGGGAAGTGATCCCCAGTAGAGGGAAGTGATGAGATCCCTAGTAGTGGGAGCTACCCAGTGCAGATTGGTAACCCCAACGCAGGCTGGTACGCTACCCCAGCGCAGGTTGGTTACCCCAACGCAGGTCGGTACGCTACCCCAGCGCAAGTTGGTAACCCCAACGCAAGTTGGTATGCTACCCCAACGCAAGTTGGTACGCTACCCTAGTGCAAGTTAGTAACCCCAATGTAGACTAGTACACTACCCAGCGCGGGTTGGTAACCCCAACCCAGGATGGTATGCTACCCAGCGCAGGTTGGTAACCCCAACATAGGATGGTACGTTACCCCAGCGCAAGTTGGTAATCCCAACATAGGTTGATATGCTACCCCAGCGCATGTTGGTAACCCCAGCACATGTTGGTAACCCCAACGCAAGATGGTAAGCTACCCCAACATAGGTTGGTACACTACCCCAACGCAAGCTAGTACGCTACCCCAGCACAGGTTGGTAACCCCAATGTAAGTTGGTACGCTACCCCAACACAGGTTGGTAACCCCAAAGTAGGATGGTACGCTACCCCAGCGTAGGTTGGTACTCCAATGCAGGCTAGTATGTTACTCCAGTACAAAAGGCTAGTGAAAGTGCAGAACTTGTTATGATGTATGGATTCATGAAATTCAACAAGATAATGGTCGAGGTGTGAAGAAGCAGTGATGATGATCCTTCCAAGAGCAATACCTTCCTCATTAAGAGTGAGTGTTAAATTTTTGAGTCAAATTTTGTGTGAGTTGACGAGTTACTAGTTTTGTATGAACTAGATGTCGACCTGTAGTGTTGGAAATGATTCGCAATTAGATTTTCGATCAGTAGCATCGGAGGTTACTAGCTGGAGGGCCAACCATTAGTGTTGGAGGTATTTTCCAGCTAGATGGCTAATGTGCGGCTATGATGATGATACTTGTTACATGATTTGTTTGATCATATGATATCATATGTGGCTATGGTGATGCTACGTGTAGGATGGTCTACAAGACCATGTGAGTCTTTCCCATGCCATGTGAGATGGATGGATGTGTTTGAGACCACTACATGAAGAACAACTTAGTTAATACCTCCCTAGATAATAGGGAGTGTTGATGTTTTGGTAGTTGCGGGAGGTATTAACCTCCACGTGTAACTTATCACTTAGAATAGAATATTTCGAAAGCCCTAGAAGACAAGTCGGCCTACCAAAATAATAATATTAGAATATTATCTTCCAGAAATACAAGCCGGCTCCACAGGAAAAATATAAACAGAAAATATAATTACTGGAAAGTCAGGTCGGCCCAGCCAAAAAAATTCATTGGAAAGATTAATAAAAATAGAGAGATTTAATCTCATTTGGATAGCCATTCAGTGCACAAGTCTTGTGGAGAGTTGCAGTTGCAGCTACAAGGAGGAATAAGGGCATATGGTCATCTCTTGGGTCTTGGTCTCTCTCAAGCGCTATCTTGGTGATTCTCTTGGTGGTTCTCTTGGTGGTTCTTGGTGATTCTCTTGGTGGTTCTTGGTGATAATCTTGGCGATACTCTTGGTGATATTCTTGCTAAGTATGGCGCAAGTCTGAGAGAGTATTGCAGCTGCAACTGTTGCAGTTGTGTATGGTACTTGTTATGTGGATATGGAGACTCTCTCTCTCTCTCTCTCTCTCTCTCTCTCTCTCTTGTGTGCTACCCTTGGAGAAGGAGCGCTCTACTTGTCTTGAGTTGTTGCTACAGTTAGCAGTTAGGGTTTATCTGTTAGTTCTAGTGTATAGTTGTCGGAATTATTCTAAGAAAAGGTTAATGTGCTCGGGAGTGGAATATGTGAATGCCTATGGTTGGATGACAATGATGTGACATTGTCTATGGTTAAATGAGCATACCAAAATTTCAACACCTTCTGAGGCTTCAGCAACAGGGAAGACAGGAAGTCTTAGAGCCCTGTATCTAATGCCCAACACACCAAGGAACAATTCCTAGCAAACTCACCTGGAGAGAATTCTCACAAGGCTGACAACCTGCCTCTTCAACAACAAATCTCTCACCTAGAGAGAATGCTCATGGGCTGACAACCTTCCTCTTCGACAGTAACAAGTCTTTCCAAGCATAGGGTTAAGCAATGACAACAAGTTACAGCAAAATGTGTATTCCTTCGCCGAGGAAAACTCCTTCTGAATGATCCCCTGAATGAGTGATAATCCCCTTAATTACACTAAGGCCAGCAATATATATTGCATGCCTTCAACTCGACACTTGTCACATTCAGAAGTAGCTTTAGCCACAAATTAAACTTTCAGAAATATTAATAAAATATTCCCTTGACTTAAGCTTCCCCCTTTGTCCTTTTCTGTGGAGTTTATCCCCTTGTCTCTTTTTCGTCTGATTTGAGTTTACACGCAATGATGTGATTATATTAATAATCTTGAGGGTGATTACATTTACAATATAGGCACATTGGCCTTTTGCATCCATGCTCACCAGCCTAAAAACACAAGCATATATACAAAGGCTCTCTAACCTCAAAACTACGCGCTTAATCCGATGTGTGCACTCTTCCTTTGGTGCACCATCTTCGCACACTTACACAAGTGTGCACTACACTAAGAAATGTGTGTTCTTTCTTTGATGCACAATCCTCACGCAATCACCAACTATGGGATGTGCGCACAAAACTGAATCCAAGACTTGATACCAACAGCTCAGGAGCTTATATATATACATATATATATACACACACACACATATATATATACACACATTTGGGGTTCGGCATAGGGGTATTACAACAAGCCATAGATATTTAAAAGGAAAAAGGAGAAACCAACATCTTTGACAATCAGCTTTACAGAAATGACTGAGCGATAGGAAGAAGATAGAGCTTTGCATGTTGGGCTCCATCCCGTCAACAACCCCCCCGACTGACCATCTGCATCTAAGGCACATAACAACCAATTTTTTAAGTAAGGTTCTAGGATACCTCTAGTTTTATCACCAAAACACGTCTCTTGAATTAAAATTACATACAGACTGAGGCTTTGGATGAGCCTCTTGAGGGTGTTTTTTTTCGAGTGCCCCCACCCCTCTCGTGTTAAAAGAGAGAATTATCATTGAGGGGGGGGTTTCAGGAAATTTTGCACTCTAAGGGCCCTGGAAATTGAAGCTTCTTTTCCTTCGTGAATATCTAACACTTCCTTCTCTTGTACCTCGGGAAGGTGGGATTTACGGCCCACCGGGTTGGATTGAGGCAGGTCCAAAGCAAGACCCCCTTTAGATGGAGAGATCTCCTTCTAATTCCCCCTTGAGCGTAGGGCGTAACCCTTTGTCAAGGGAGAAAGCTCCACCTTCTTACCCTGAAGGGGAATCGAACTAGACAATTCATTCGCTTTGGCTGTTATTACCTTCTCACATCTGCCATTGGAAATCTCGGGGGAGGGAAAGGGGGATGTGACAAGGGGGATACTAGTCCCAGGAGAGACAGGGGTAGACGAGATAGAGGGAGGAGGATGATGGACCACTTTATCATCAAGAGGAGAGGGTAGACATGAGTTCATACCTGGAGGGTCCACATGCTGAGGAGGCTCCAAAGGAACCTAATTCACCCCTTCGCCACCCACAGGATTTGAGCCAAGAGTCACCAGCTCTCTGTCATCTTAGACCGAGAACACTTCTTCTTGACAAAACTCTCTGTTACTTTTAACCCAAACCTCTGGACTTCTTTTGAACAATGGTGAGACTCACTTGCATTGAGACTAAACATGGCCAAACTCATGACAACTGTAACACTGGAATGGAATTTTCAAGTAGTTGATCTTTTGATGCCAAATACGATCTCCATATACCAAATCTAGACTTCTTATCAAACCTTTGTGCACATCTACTTCAATATGGATCTAAGCCCACCTACGATCGGCCTTGGAATCCCAATTTGGTTCTAACCCTACAAAAACCCCCAGTTTGTTGCCTATCGCCTCTAGCGCCTCCTTTGATCATAAAGCAAGAGGAAGGCCTGGAAGGATGGCCCAGAACCTCCTAACTTCCATTTGCTCCCTTCCTGGATCAAAGTCTATTTTCCACATTCTTAACACCATTCCAGAGGAACCCCAGATCCAGTTCCTACGTAGGATAACTCTGCAATCCTCCTCTTTTTTCATAATAAAACACATCCATCCTCTGACAAGAATGTGGGCCTCTGGAACATACCATAGCAACGACTTCCAATTTACTTCCATCCATCTTCTCAAAGTAGAAGCATTAGTTGCCTTACCATTGAAGTGACCAACAAGGGTTCTTCCTACAAATTTTGTCACCTCCACGACTGAGATGTCCTTCGCCACAACCATTTGAAAACTCCCATTTCACTCCCTTAAGCACTTGGAGTTTCTTCGGAAACGAATGGAGGCTTCAGGGGATACATCATTCTCTCCAGAATGCAAACCCTTAGACTTGCCTTCCTTTTGCACCAGAGATATAGACTTAGACAAAGAAAGGGTGTCAGGAGAAACATTCCCATTAACCTCGGGAGAATTACCTACGATGAATTTTGTATGCATGTTTTGTGTCGACGGCTCAAGATCTCCCGCATCCACATTAACTTATGCATGCTCGATGGATAAGGCTAGAGCAAGTGAGCCGTAGGGACAGGCTTCCACCTGGTACTCGGCTTGAGTATGAAAGGCACGGCATACGTATGGGTTGAGCCCATAATCTAGATCCTCGAGCTCCCCTTCTTCCATAAATACACGGTGATGGTACGGGGGGGCTCTAGTGTCACTTTCCCTAGATCCAGAATACATCAAAAATCACACAAAATAAGTTAAGCCATAATATTACCTCGTATATGTTGCGGATTTCGGTGAACAGAAAAAGACTGTGGTCGAGGGATCCGCTTGTGGCTCGGGCCTTAGGCCCTCGCACCTGCGGCCTAAGGGAAACTCTCCATGAGACCCAAACTTAGAAAACTACAAATCCCCCCTATGTCAACTTCTTTTAAATATATAGTTGTAACATTGAATTGGATATAAATTTATAATCACCAATTGTTAATTGGAAGTCCCTAATTTTATAGTGCTTCTCGTCAAAAATGTTTTTCTTTTCAATTATTCTTGGCTCTGAAACTAATAATTGATTTGTCAAATCAATGTTGATGTGACTTTTCTCATTGTTCAAAAAATTAGCAATGCTAATATGCTTTCCTTTGAATAATCCCCTTAAATTTTAATATAGCAAATGCACATTTTGTAATAAGTGAGGGAATCTTCCCTTTTTCTCACCACTAAACTTCGTTTTGTTTTTATAAAAACTCTTTTGAAATGATACCATGATTACAAAGCTTATATATTATTCGTAATAAGTGGGTGCACAAAGTGCAAGGGACCCACTTCTTCCATGTGTAATTGGGTATCCAAACTCTAAAATACCATTTATTTGCCTTCCCTTGGAATTATTAATTACTTTTAGAAATTTTAAATACCCTTATGTCTTCTTTGATAATTACCTAAGGTCTAGTGGTTTATAATAATGGTTTTCATTTAACATTCAAAAACCTTCATCTACTGCGATGCAAGTTGGGTAATTAACTCGATAACCTTCAATTGATACTTAAGGAATTTTTTATTGTGCCTCGTGATTCCACTAGTAATAACAAGAGGAGTTTGAATAAGACTCACTTTTGCTTAATGCTTTTGTTTTTACTTCTTATTTATAAAGGGGTCACCTTTATAATCAATTTGGACTAGGAACAACAATATTTTAAAGTTTTGTATGTTTATGCAATTAATCGTGGATTATTTAGTACTTTATGCCAGGAATTCGAAGTTAATGCAACACTTTCCTTTTATATTTATATATTATATAAACTTGGTTATTCTTTATATAAATCTATTTGACTTCTATGATGGAAGATGATCACTTCCTTACTTATAACATTTGGTTAGTATTTCAAAGTATGTGGCATATCACCTCACCACTGCCACAAGGGTTTGATAGTGATTTTTTTAGGGTGGCTCTGATTTAGATACTCCTGGTGGAAACCGCTGGTTCCCTTAATATGATCTATTTGTGATGTTTGTTGAGCAAATGTCTAGCTGACCCAACATGTCTACCCCTATCTCACCTCGACAAGGTAACCCTTACACAACAAGTGGCTATCATAGTCAAACTGATAATTACAAACTCCCAATGGCTCGTTGGCAAGTCTGTATTAGATGACTGCGAACAAAGGGTTTAATGTTTTTACTATTGCATGGTCCACAGACTTACAGTGTATTAGATGATATCAAATACCAGCTGCTCATATTTGTAAATTTATCTTATCTTCCCACACTGACATGCCAAGTCAACTTCACACCTTCTAATGTGAAATGTGTAGTTCTTAACACCGTTCTCTGCCATAGTTTGAGCGACTTCAGAATGTCACTATCAATGGGCCAATTATCTTTGAATCCCTAGCGCTTTGTAGATTTCTTCTGATTTCCTATTGAAGATTGTTCTTAAAAAATACCTTATTTCCCTTTAAACGTGCCACCTATGTTCTTCAATTTTATTGATATCTACAAATTCGTAAAAGAGATCCTTTTTTTCAACAAAAATTCTGAATGTTAAATGGCCAAAGGCCAAATGTGGTCAAAGATTTGGAGAATAGATAAATTCTGAGAAAAATGTGACAAAAAGCCAAATCAAACAAAATCTGATAAGAGTGTGGTGAAAGGCCGAGATCAGATTTGGCTCTAATACCTAATGAAATGAACATTAGCTCATTTATTGATGAATATCCAACATAAAAATGGCAATATGGCAATAGGTTGAAATCCATATAGAATCAATAATATATATACTTACTAACAAATAAAATAGACGATAGATTTAAATTGATACAATGCCATGTGACGGTATACTTATATGCATTGACTAGTCATAATGGTTGATGGGTTATGTGCCTTGGTTAAATCATGTCCTTTTGTTAGATCTATAAAAAAAAATGATGTGTCATGTCATTATCTTTTAGTAGTAGTCGTATTAGTATTTGATATATATATATATATTTGTGTCTCTTTTCTATGTTAATGTTATCTTTCATTTTATTCTCAACATAATTTGGATCCCTAATACAAGAAACTATCTTATCTCTAAGTATATACTGTGTAATATAAACACTCTCGATGCAAAGAGGCTAATAGCAATCCCCTATTACTCTTGCACTGACCAATATACATTAGAAATCATGGAAATCACATATCTTGGTACAAGCATCTGTTAATATAATCAATCCCACTACAGAAGGGGCCATTTTCATGGTCGCAGTCCCTGTTGTTACAATGTAATCTTTCTCTTTATGCTATCCCAGTTAGTGAAATGATACGAATCAATATATTGATGGCAAAACAACACTCTGACAACTGATCTATGGAGTTACGTTTTCTCTTTATGATATCCCTAGTTACCAAAATGAAACAAGTCAATATGTTATTGGCAAAGAAACACTTCGACATATAGATAAATTTCACCAACAATTTTATAATTCCTCAAAAACAAAAATGTCATGGAGATCTAGCCGAAATGGAAAGCTGCCATCATGGAGTCATGGAGGAAAAATGCATAAGTTTGGCATTAGGATTGACAAAAGAACAAAATTATTTTTACCCGTAGTATGATGTCCAGTTTGGGCAATGGAACTGTTGACTGACTTGGCCATTTTTCAATTATTTTTCGTTGGTCAACCAAGAAAAGAGAAAAAGACAGAGATAAGAAGCAAAGTGGCCATTTGTTTTTACTAATGGTCAAATTAGATCTTCCTCTACAATTCTCACCATGTTAAAAGTACATAAGGCTATTGACACTGTTGATACTTTTCTTGCAGAATTCAAATATATAGTCACTCCATGTGACCAGCAAGAGATAAGCAAATACAAAAGGCTATGATCATTCTCTGTATTTCAAAAGAGGCTAGAAAACAGGAGGGGCTTCAAAACTGGCTTCAACCTAGGCTGCTGCATAGAAGTGTTCCTCAATATAAAATCTAATGTTGAAACAGCTTTTATGATGTGCCTCCCTTTGTTCAGCATCACACAATCAGCCCTGAAGATCAAGACCAACAAATGTATGTGAGAGATACACTGAGACAAACAAATTGCAAAAATGCAAACAAGTCTTTAAGTGGATATCCAAGAGATAAAAATGCATAGTTGCACACGAGATGAAAAAGCTAGAAATTACTGCAAAGTTTGCAATCTCTGCATAATTAACAACAAAAAGGACTCAAACTCTGAAAATGAACAATGTAAAAGGCACTGTATTGTCAGATGGTAGTAGAGTATAATTTACCTCCCACCTACAGCCGCATCTGTAATTTCTGCTCTTGTTGGTAGTCCTGACTTAGCAAGGCTTCCCAATACTTGGGTTGCCCAGATGGATGGTATATGGCCAGCTTCACAAATTGACAAAATTTCTTCCTGCATCTCTGCTAATTTCTCCCATCCACACTCCACTGCAAGATCTCCCCTAGCAATCATCACGCCCAGTGGATTTGGTGATTTCATTGCTTGCAACAGAAGAAGTGGGAGTCTCTCGAAACCTCCCTTGGTTTCAATCTTCAACACAATTCCCAATTTTTTGAGTTTCCTCTTATTAAGCTCTTGTTGAAGGATATTAACATCATTGACATCATTAACAAAAGAGACACCAACCAAATCTGCATTGGCAGCAATAAAATCTAGATCCATTAAGTCCTTCACAGTGAGTCCTTCAAAATGCAGCTTACTTCTTGGCACATTAATTGATTTTTCAGGACCCAACTTTGATCCATTTTGACCTGCATGCGTAATTTCTACACAAATCTCTGAGATATTGACACCTCGAATCACCCCTTGAATCTTTCCATCGTCAAACTCAATTGGTTCACCAGGTTTGACAGAATCAAAAAGGAGTCCCAAAGAACAAGTTACCTTTGCAGGTCCTAAGAGATCATTATTTGATATTAATGATGGTGCCAAGCATGGCTCTCTCGTTATTACAAGCAAATCACCTGTTTTAACCTGAACATACTGCTGCACAGTGGGTAGTTCAGCTACCCTGCCATTTCCAATTTTACGTTTTTTTCCTTTGACATGAAATTCTGTCCCTGATTCCACATAGGCTGTCTCAGAGCATTCAGCCCAACAACCAATATCAGAGGATGTGGGGAACTTCTCAGTAATCTTTAACAAGCGTCTTTTGCCTCTTGCATCATAAAACTTTAGAACATCACCAACCTCTAGGCTTCTGATCCACAGACTATCATCCACAGGCACCACAGCAACATGAGATCTATGGGTTGGAGGTTTCACTTCTGGAGGAGAAATCCAAACTAATGCTGGAGAAATAACAACTCCTCTGGCATCTTTCAATGGTTTGATCTTCTTAACATTTGGACCAGGCTTGAAAGGACCAGTCCTCAGCTTTGGTCCAGCGAGATCCATCAGCACCCTGCATGGCTGTTCCAGGATCTGAGAAGAACTCCTTATATTTTCAATTATACACCTCCATACATCTGGATTATCATGTGCACAATTAATTCGAATTATATTAACTCCAGACTTAATTAGATTGTAAGTAAGGTCCTCACTGTCAGCAGCTTCACTACCAACTGTGACCATAATACGAGAATACCTACCCTCAACAGATGGTCCAAAAAGTAATTCTGCATTATAGCGTGCATGGTTTTTCATTGCAAGTAATGAAATTTCTTCAGACTTTCCATTAGCACACAGTAATGAGCTTCGCAGGTCACTAATAGGTTTGCTTTTCAATGCAACTTCATTACCAGGAGATTGGGCCTCATTGTCAAATTTCCATTCACTATTTGTTTTGGGTGATTGAGTCAGACTCTGTAAGATTTGGACAACCGATGTTAAACTTGCCATGATGTGTGCATTTACTCCCTCGATATTTGAAAGACCGAGAATGGAAAGTGCTTCTTGAAGTTGATGAATATCAATGGACCGAAAAGCCACATAATGTATGAGATTTGTTGCACTGGCACGATAAAATCTGTATATACAACAAGTTATGTAATTCCCATATGTAAGGAAGAATAAATATGTATAATAAAATTTAATAATCTGCTATAGAAGTTTGATCATTCAGTTGAGAGCTTGATATTGGAATAAGAAGAATGATTATAGCCCTTCTTAAACTGTTAATGTTAAGATTATTTCTTTAGGCAAATCAATTCCCATTATTTTTAAGTAATTAAAGTTTAAACATAACTATAGCCCTTCTTTCTGAAATGTTCCCAATTCAATGTTTATAAATATCGACGCATTGTACATTAACATATAGATAAGTGCATTATACAGACTCCGTTTTGGATTTGCTCCACTAAATTATGCAGATTTGTAATAGAAATAAGTCAAATTTTCCAATTTAAATTCAGCAGTAAGTTTGTCCTTGCTTTATTTTTTCTCACCTGTGACACTCTTTTAGACGTAATGCATTCCACTGCTCCAAGGCCAAAGCATGCAATCGCACAGCCTCCAACTTATCAAGAACTTGAACAAGCACAGCCTTTTGATTCTTAACAAGTCCCTTTGAAAACGAGTCCAAGAAGGCTGTATAGTTTGCGTCTTCATCTTCTGAAGTGTCATGTGCATCAGAGAATTCCAAATCTGTTATGTCTGATACATCATCACCATCTGAGGGCATCGAGATGGATTTAAATGCTTCACTGCAAGGATGGTGTTTGTAATTTTTGTTTTTCTTCAGTTTTGTACTTTTCGTCTGTGAAAGATCATTGTTTGCATTTCCAGAAACTGAAGAATCTGAATCCGGTTTCTTGTTTGAATCCTGCAAAGCTTTAATCATATGTTTTCTCAGGAATGCATTTGAAGAGGAAACCCTATGCAATGAGTTTTCAACAGTATCTCTTTGTTTCCTGAAAGCAACATTGGCAAGTCCTTCTCTGTTGATTCCCTGCAAAATCACAAATTTGAACTTCATCTGGTTAATGGAGCTTCCCCATTATATTTATTTCATGCACTTCATAGGATGATTTAAACGCAATGTGCAACCCCTGAGAACCAGCATCATTGGAGTGTTATCTTATAAGGGAAACCATTCTTTGAAAATGACTAATCACAGAAAGCATTCAAAACATGGTTTATGCAGTGCTCGATGTGGATATCACCAAGAAGAAAGGGACAAACACAACACATTATCAGTGAAGCTATGGATCTCATGAAAGCAAAACTTAATAGTAACCAAATGGATTACCAGGAAAGATTACTCCATAAAAAATCATAGGTGTATCACAGCATCCACCTATGTGCATGGATGCCCAACACATGTATTCTCCTGGATTTGGGAGTGCATGTTAATATATATCTTCGTGTTTGTTAGAGAATTGGAGGATGTAGGGGATAGTGCCTGTGGAGCATCGTTTGAAAATTGTTTGTAATAGCATAGCCCTTTCTCCTTTCAGGAGATGCATTAGGCACTCCCATTTTGTCATTGTTGCTTGATTTACATCTGTCTCGTTGACCTATTTTAGTCATTTCTGGACATTAATCTTCTTTCTTCCTTTCTTTGTATTTATAATTTATGACCTGAGTGTGCAAGCCAGTGTATTAACCTTTAACAATGCAAACTATTTAAGCAAAGAGCTTATTCAACATTTGATC
>JZKD02S0643776.1:76692-96294 GCA_000966675.3 Picea glauca
GCAACAAACTGGGGGTTTTTGTAGGGTTAGAACCAAATTGGGATTCCAAGGCCGATCGTAGGTGGGCTTAGATCCATATTGAAGTAGATGTGCACAAAGGTTTGATAAGAAGTCTCGATTTGGTATATGGAGATCGTATTTGGCATCAAAAGATCAACTACTTGAAAATTCCATTCCAGTGTTACGGTTGTCATGAGTTTGGCCATGTTCAGTCTCAATGCAAGTGAGTCTCACCATTGTTCAAAAGAAGTCCAGAGGTTTGGGTTAAAAGTAATAGAGAGTTTTGTCAAGAAGAAGTGTTCCCGGTCTAAGATGACAGAGAGGTGGTGACTCTTGGCTCAAATCCTGTGGGTGGCGAAGGGGCTAATTAGGTTCCTTTGGAGCCTCCTCAGCATGTGGACCCTCCAGGTATGAACTCATGTCTACCCTCTCCTCTTGATGATAAAGTGGTCCATCATCCTCCCCCCTCTATCCCGTCTACCCCTGTCTCTCCTGGGACTAGTGTCCCCCTTGTCGCATCCCCCCTTCCCTCCCCCAAGATTTCCAATGGAAGATGTGAGAAGGTAATAGCAGCCAAAGCGGATGAATTGTCTAGTTCGATTCCCCTTCAGGGTAAGAAGGTGGAGCTTTCTCCCTTGAGAAAGGGTTACGCCCTATGCTCAAGGGGGAATTAGAAGGAGATATCTCCATCTAAAGGGGGTCTTGCTTTGGACCTGCCTCAATCCAACCCGGTGGGCCGTAAATCCCACCTTCCCAAGGTACAAGAGAAGGAAGTGTTAGATATTCATGAAGGAAAACAAGCTTCAATTTCCAGGGCCCTTAGAGCGCAAAGTTTCCTGAAAACCCCCCGTCAATGATAATTCTCTCTTTTAACACAAGAGGGGTGGGGGCACTCGAAAAAAAACACCCTCAAGAGGCTCATCCAAAGCCTCAGTTCGTATGTAATTTTAATTCAAGAGACGTGTTTTGGTGATAAAACTAGAGGTATCCTAGAACCTTACTTAAAAAATTGGTTGTTATGTGCCTTAGATGCAGATGGTCAGTTGGGGGGCTTGTTGACGGGATGGAGCCCAACATGCAAAGCTCTATCTTCTTCCTATCACTCAGTCATTTCTGTAAAGCTGATTGTCAAAGATGTTGGTTTCTCCTTTTTCCTTTTAAATATCTATGGCTTGTTGTAATACCCCTATGCCGAACCCCAAATGTGTATATATATATGTGTGTGTGTGTGTGTGTGTATAAGCTCCTGTGCTGTTGGTATCAAGTCTTGGATTTAGTTTTGTGCGCACATCCCATAGTTGGTGATTGCGTGAGGATTGTGCATCAAAGAAAGAACACACATTTCTTAGTGTAGTGCACACTTGTGTAAGTGTTTGAAGATGGTACACCAAAGGAAGAGTGCGCACATCGGATTAAGCACGTAGTTTTGAGGTTAGAGAGCCTTTGTATATATGCTTGTGTTTTTAGGCTGGTGAGCATGGATGCAAAAGGCCAATGCACCTATATTGTAAATGTAATCACCCTCAAGATTATTAATATAATCACATCATTGCGTGTAAACTCAAATCAGATGAAAAAGAGACAAGGGGATAAACTCCACAGAAAAAGACAAAGGGGGAAGCTTAAGTCAAGGGAATATTTTATTAATATTTCTGAAAGTTTAATTTGTGGCTAAAGCTACTTCTGAATGTGACAAGTGTCGAGTTGAAGGCATGTAATATATATTGCTGGCCTTAGTGTAATTAAGGGGATTATCACTCATTCAGGGGATCATTCAGAAGGAGTTTTCCTCGGCGAAGGAGTACACATTTTGCTGTAACTTGTTGTCATTTCTTAACCCTATGCTTGGAAAGACTTGTTACTGTTGAAGAGGAAGGTTGTCAGGCCCATGAGCATTCTCTCCAGGTGAGGGATTTGCTGTTGAAGAGGCAGGTTGTCAGGCTTGTGAGCATTCTCTCTAGGTGAGTTTGCTAGGAATTGTTCCTTGGTGTGTTGGGCATTAGATACAGGGCTCTAAGACTTCCTGTCTGCCCTGTTGCTGAAGCCTCAGAAGGTGTTGAAATTTTGGTATGCTCATTCAACCATAGACAATGTCACATCATTGTCACCCAACCATAGGCATTCACATATTCCACTCCCAAGCACATTAACCTTTTCTTAGAATAATTCCAACAACTATACACTAGAACCAACAGATAAACCCTAACTGCTAACTGCAGCAACAACTCAAGAAAAGTAGAGCGCTCCTTCTCCAAGGGTAGCACACAAGAGAAAGAGAGTCTCCATATCCACATAATAAGTACCATACACAACTGCAACAATTGCAGCTGCAATACTCTCTTAGACTTGCACCATACTTAGCAAGAATATCACCAAGAGTATCACCAAGATTATCACCAAGAGTTTCACCGAGAACCACCAAGAGAATCACCAAGAACCACCAAGAGAATCACCAAGATAGCGCTTGAGAGAGACCAAGACCCAAGAGATGACCATATGCCCTTATTCCTCCTTGTAGCTGCAACTGCAGCTCTCCACAAGACTTGTGCATTGGATGGCTATCCAAATGAGATTAAATCTCTATTTATATTAATCTTTCCAATGACTTTTTTTGGTTGGGCCGACCTGACTTTCTGGTAATTATATTTTCTATTTATATTTTTCCTGTGGAGCCGGCTTGTATTTCTGGAAGATAATATTCTAATATTATTATTCTGGTAGGTCGACTTGTCTTCTAGGGCTTCCAAAATATTCTATTCTAAGTGATAGGTTACACGTGGAGGTTAATACCTCCCGCAACTACCAAAACATCAACACTCCCTATTATCTAGGGAGGTATTAACTAAGTTGTTCTTCATGTAGTGGTCTCAAACACATCCATCCATCTCACATGGCATGGGAAAGACTCACATGGTCTTGTAGACCATCCTACACGTAGCATCACCATAGCCACATATGATATCATATGATCAAACAAATCATGTAACAAGTATCATCATCATAGCCGCACATTAGCCATCTAGCTGGAAAATACCTCCAACACTAATGGTTGGCCCTCCAGCTAGTAACCTTCGATGCTACTGATCGAAAATCTAATTGCGAATCATTTCCAACACTACAGGTCGACATCTAGTTCATACAAAACTAGTAACTCGTCAGCTCACACAAAATTTGACTCAAAAGTTTAACACTCCCTCTTAATGAGGAAGGTATTTCTCTTGGAATGATCATCATCACTGCTTCTTCACACCTCGACCATTATCTTGTTGAATTTCATGAATCCATACATCATAACAAGTTCTGCACTTTCACTAGCCTTTTGTATTGAAGTAACATACTAGCCTGCATTGGAGTACCAACCTACGCTGGGGTAGCGTACCATCCTGCTTTGGGGTTACCAACCTGCGCTGGGGTAGTGTACCGACCTACATTGGGGTTACCAACCTGTGCTGGGGTAGCTTACCATCTTGCGTTGAGGTAGTGTACCAACCTACGTTGGGCTAGTGTACCAACCTATGTTGGGGTAGCTTACCATCTTGCGTTGGGGTTACCAACATGCGCTGGGGTAGCATATCAACCTATGTTGGGATTACCAACTTGTGCTGGGGTAGCGTACCATCCTACGTTGGGGTTACCAACCTGCGCTGGGTAGCGTACCATCCTGGGTTGGGGTTACCAACCCGTGCTGGGTAGCGTACTAGCTTGCATTGGGGTTACCAACTTGCACTAGGGTAGCGTACCAACTTGTGTTGGGGTAACATACCAACTTGCGCCGGGGTAGCGTACCGACCTGCGTTGGGGTTACCAACGTGTGCTGGGGTAGCGTACCAGCCTGCGTTGGGGTTACCAATCTGCACTGGGTAGCTCCCACTACTAGGGATCTCATCACTTCCCTCTACTGGGGATCACTTCCCACTACTGGGAAACACATCTCACTACTGGAGAAAACAATCACTTCTCACTACTGGAGAAGTCTTTCTAGACCACTCCAAGCTTGTCCCCGACAGAGGCTTGGTTAACATATATGCTACCTATTCGTTGGTAGCAATATACTCGAGCAAGTGTCTCTTCATAGTCTTCTCCCTTTTACTGGGAGAATACTTTGGACACAAATCAGGCTTTGTACATCTCTTAGGCTATTTATCTGCAACATGCTTGATCTTGTAGATCAACGTGAAAGTCACCACTGACTTCCCTACTGGTCTCGAAACCAAGGAAAATATATATATCCTAGTCCTTCTGACTGGCTTCCTCCTCGCTCACTGTAGCAAAGTCAAGGGAATATTCCCATAATATCTCATATCTCCTCGAGGCCTCTAAAGCTTTGATCTAGCCTTCTCAACCCATGGCATATGTCTATCAGTACTGGAAGACGTCTCTCTCTTCCATATGAATATGAAAGTCTTTGAGTCCCCATTCTCCCTCTGAAGCTTGACTCCCTTTGAGTCTTTATAATCTTCGGAGCCATCTGCTCCCTCTGTATGTGATGATTTCCTCTGAAGTCTCCTATGAATGGTCATGGGGAGGCTTCTCCTCCTTACCATATCATGAGGAGTGACTCCCTATGAAATCTATCTCCTTCTAGGATGGTACTTGGTGGGATCGTCTGCCTCACCACTGGTGGATCCATCTACTCCTCATGATATGGATTGTCGATGCTATATGGATTTGCATCCTATAAACTGTCACGGGGCCATGTTGGTCTATTCCTGGTTACTGCAATGATTCTCGGTAGGCCCTTCTGGCTCTACTAACTCTTTCTGATGATATGAAGATTGATCAACAGTACTAGAGGGATTTGTTCGGTCATCTTTGGAGCCTTTTTCTCCTTACAATCAATATCCATATGAGATACTCTGTATTTTTCAAACGTACCCTTCTTCGTCTTCTTCTTCTTTGGTACATGGATGTATACAATCGTGTATACTACTTCTTATCTGGATAGTCTGCTCCATGTCTCAAACTAGAGACCATCTAATATGTTGTCTTCTGTAACCGTCATTGTATCTTTTCTTAGAGTTATCACCTATGACCTAGAACCTGAACAAGGACAATAAAAAAGGGAAAACAATAGACAAGAGTAACTCTTATAATAATAAAAACTGGAATGAGAAAAAAAAATCATAGTAGATCCTTCTCAGATCTATTGCTTTTGACCTGCATGGAATAAGAGCCAAAGTAAAAATACAATAATAAGGAATGGAACAACACTCTTCTAGTGTTGTGATCAATCATTCCTCCATGGTAACATGTCTGGAACAAGAAAACAAGAACAAAAAGTGTAATAGCATTTTCATAAGAACATATCTATGTCAACAAGATAAAATACAATCTCATGGTAATCATCATATTATTACCAAGGTGACCTGCCCAGAAGAAACACATGAAGTATCCCCTAGAGGAGATGTTAGTTCATCTTGCAACCAAGTACTAGCATTTATATGCTGCCAAGTATTCATTGTATCTAGCGGTAATATATCATTTCAAGGATTGTTGTCGCAACTAGTAATGTAGAAATTATTAAACTTGATATGTGAAACTTGGAAACTTATTAATTTAATCAATCAAACCTAGAACCTGGAGTCTTATCTTCAAGAACACGTGTTTTGATTTTATTCCGAGACTCCTTCACTCAAGATGACAAGTATTCTCTTCAACCCGTCCCGTGTACTTAAGACAATATGCTTTCTTTACAAAAAAACGAGTTAGAGAATATAATGCAAATAAACTCTAAAAACATCAACCTTAATCAATCTAATACTTTTACTAGAGTCAGCTTATAACTTTAACTTTGAACAAAGGTTACTATAATAATCATAACTTCAATAGATCAAAATACAACCAAATGTTCATAATTCCATAACAACTAGAAGCATATGAAAACAATCAAACCTGGAGTGCGTTGTTTCTATGAATGTGCTGTATCTGAGATCCCTCTAGATCTACGATTGTAAGAGATCCCTTCTCCTGCAATCACACTCAAAATAGTGATACGGTTTATATATATATACCTTCGGCAACATCGGCAGGTAGTGGCACCATCCGACAACGGTGGAAAGCAATGATGAACCTTAAAACTTCAAAGGTGCTCCAACTTGTAATCTAAAGGTAGCTGGAGATGTACTAGGGTAAGGCGCACTAAGACAACCAAAGATTAGTCCCAAAACTTCTTAGAAAATTTTCACTACAACTGGTCCTGGCACTGCAATTGGCACAAAGCAACTGTCATAAAGCAACTGGCATGAAGGAACTATCACTACAATTGTATTGCAAACCTAGGGTTTTATGAGGAAACCCTAATTTCTTAACTTCAGAAATTTGCATATTTGATACGGGGAAGAGATGTGCCCTAATTAGGAAACCTTCTTAGTGAGTTCAGTATGTTCTCAATGATCTTGACAATGGAGGAAACTGAGGATCTTCCTTCCAATGGTTAGACTGTTACGAAGGAAACCAACTCTGATACCATGATGAAATTTTAGTATGCTCGTTTAACCATAGACAATGTCACATCATTATCACCCAACCATAGGCATTCACATATCCCACCCCCGATCACATTAACCTTTTCTTAGAATAATTCTGACAAGTATACACTAGAACCAACATATTAACCCTAGTTTCTAACTACAACAACAACTCAATACAAGTAGAGCACTCCTTCTCCAAGGGTAGCGCACAAGAGAGAGAGTCTCCATATCCACAAAACAAGTACCATACACAACTACAACATCTGCAGCTGCACTACTCTCTCAGACTTGTGCCATACTTAGCAATAATATCACCAAGAGTATCACCAAGAATATCACTAAGAGTTTCACCAACAACCACCAAGAGAATCACCAAGATAGCGCTAGAGAGAGACCAAGACCCAAGAGATGACCATATGCCCTTATTCCTCCTTGCAACTGCAGTTGCAGCTGCAACTGCAGCTCTCCACAAGGCTTGTGCATTGACTGGATTTCCAAATGATCTAAAACGTCCTTTATTTATATTAATCTGTCCAATGAATTTTCTAGCTGGGAAGACTTGAATTTCTGGTAATTATATTTTTTGTTTATCTTTTTTCCGTGGAGATCACTTGTATTTATGGAAGATAATATTCTAATATTATTATTCTGCTAGGCCGACTTGTCTTCTAGGGTTTCCACACATCTGTTTAAAGGTTCACTTGTTCTAGAATATTCTATTCTAAGTGATAGGTTACACGTGGAGGTTAATACCTCTTGCAGCTACCAAAACATCAACAGAAGGGAAGTGGGGCAACCGAAGGACTGTTAAGCAGAGAAGGGGCACACTTTCTGGGGTGGGACAAACATGTGGTTAATGAGGGACTATATTCTAGTTGCAACAATAAACACCTTGGACCAAGTCTTTTGCTGAATATCAAACCATAGCTTGGAGATAGGAACCATTTTTTATGTGGAGTTTAAGCCGACCATCTCGGGGGTGACCTGTCATTGAAATATTATTAGCGAAAATCTATGGCTGGGAGGAACATCTGTGTTTAATATATGTGTGCTCTAATGTTATATTTTTAAATGGGTTTACTTTCCTATATGAAATTACATCTAAATATTGTGGTTAATTCTGTGTAATGTTACTGCATATATATATGTTGGGTATGTGTTATATTCTTTGCATGTGTGTGTGTGGGCGCGTCATATTCGAGAACTGCGTATTATGATCCCTCTAGTAGTGCTCTTTGTGTCATGTGGGTTGGGCGCTTCCTAGGGGGGTCCCAGGGGGGGCCAAGTATGCCCCCCTTGGTTACGCGCAACGTTCGGGGTAGCGCCCCAAAATTTGTTTTTGGTATTTTTAGCGGTTTTCTAAATTAATCCCAGATTAAGGGATTAGGGTTTTGGTATCTACAGAATACCTAAAAACATTGTATATATTGTATGGTGAATGGTAAAATTCGATATAATGAATATACGAGAGGTTTTCCCCGGTTGAGGGTTTCCGGTATAAATCTCTGTGTACTATGTATATGAGCCATTGATTAAATTCTGTTTTTCTTAAGAATCTATATGCATTGCTTTACTTCACAGGTTTAAAACTTACATGTGGTATCAGAGCTCATTTTTGGCTTCAGAGGGATGCCTTTGTTGCTGAGGGTTTTGCTCGGTCTTGATAGATCAAGTTTATCTTGGGTCTGTGATAAACCTGGGTTTAGTGGGAGATTTTGTAGTGGAGATTCGAGTGTATAAAGAGGAATGGCGAGCTCTTCTAGAATCGAGATAGAGAATTTCAACAGTAAAAACTTTGAGATATGGAAGCTCAAGATGGAGGACCTTCTTGTAGACAAAGAACAATGGATCACTGTGGATCATGGTACACAACCTACTAGTACGTAGCCTACTGGCACACAGTTGATTGGTACACAACCTACTAGTACACCACCTACTGGTATGTCGAAGGAAGATTGGGAGAAGTTGGACATAAGAGAAAGGAGTACTATTCGACTCTTCCTGGAAGATTCGATGTTGTGAATGTCTCGGGAGAATATACAGCCAAAGAACTATGGGATAAGTTAGGGAATTTGTATCAATCAAATTCCTTGGTAAACAAGTTGTTTCTTGGAAAGAAGCTGTATCATATTAGGATGGAAGATGGAGATTCTGTGACAGAACATCTAAATGCCTTTAATACTCTGGTAAGTCAACTTGTCTCTGTTAATATTACAATTGCAGAAGAAGATACATGTATTACTTTGTTATGTTATTTCCAGACTCTTGGGATAATCTGGCTGTAGAAATTGGTAGTACCACTAAATCTACATTGAAGTATGAGGATGTAGTTGCATCCTTGTTATCTGAAGAGATGAGGGCGAAAAACATGGATGGTCATAGCACAGATGCTTTATTTGTAAGAGGTCCTACCCACGACATGAATCCTAGTAAGTATTTGGGGGGGATACCTAAATCTACAGGTAGATCTAAGTATCTAGGAAAATCTTTGAGTAAATGCTGGAAGTGTGGTAAACAGGGCATTATAAGAAAGATTGCAAGTCTAAGAAGGTTGATAAACCAAAGGGGCCTGATAGTACCTCTTCCATAGAGGCGAAAACCTCCAATGAAGAAGGAGGTGATGTTTACCTGGAATCTACATGCACACATGCGTGATGTATGTTTGATCGACTCAGGTGCATCATACCATATGACTCCTCACAGGGAGTGGTTCTCTGAATATGAAAAATATGATGGTGGTGATGTATTCCTAGGAGATGACTCGACAACCAAAATCATGGGACGTGGAAGGGTTAAGTTGTTGCTAAAAGATGGAAGGATTAGAACTCTCCCTGGGGTTCTACACATTCCATAACTAGCTAGGAGCTTAATATCTGTAAGCAAGTTGGATGATGCAGGAGTGGATACTGTATTTGGAAAGGGCACTTGCAAGATGGTACGAGGAGCAATGGTGTTAATGAGGGGAGTTTGGTGTGTAAATATGTACAAGTTGTTGGGAAGAACTTATACTAATGGGTGTAACATTTCTGTTGTCCCTGAGCAAAGAAATGAAGGAGAAAAGACCAATACTGTCACTGAAAAGAAGACCATGTTGTGGCATCAAAGACTGGGGCATATTGGAGAAAAGGGCCTTCAAACACTACACGGTAAAGGTATGGTTGAAGGTATGTCCAATTGCACTCTGGATTTTGATTTCTGTGAACATTGCATATATGGTAAACAAAATTGAGTAAGACTCCCATCTGATGCTACAAGAGCAAAGGGGACCTTAGAGTTGATACACAGTGATGTGTTTGGACATGTTCCTATTCCATCCCTAGGTAAATCTGTGTATTATGTTTCATTCATAGATGATTTCTCAAGGAATACATGGATTTATTTTCTTAGAAAAAAATCTAAGGTATTTGATAAATTTAAAGAGTTTAAGGCCCTGGTAGAAAATCAGACAGAAAAGAAAATAAAGGTATTGAGAACATATAATGGTGATAATTCTGCAGAAATGAATTCGAAGAATTCTGTAAGAAGTGTGGTATAGCAAGGCAGGAGACTACTCCATACACTCCTAAACAAAATGGATTTGCAGAAAGGATGAACAAGAAACTGATGGAAAAATCAAGGATCATGCTCAACAGTGCCGAGTTAGGACATGAATTTTGGGCAGAGGCAGTGGGTACAACATGTTACCTGGTCAATCGATCACCTTCATCAGTGTTGGATGATAAAACTCCACACAAGGTATGGACTAAAAATAAACCATCTCTTCAACATCTTAGAGTGTTTGGTTGTGATGCTTATGTACATGTTCCAAAGGAAAATAGGAGTAAGCTAGATAAAAAGGCTGAAAATTGTATCTTTATTGGTTATAAAGATGGTGTGAAAGGTTATAAGCTTTGGAGCCTAGAAACCAAGAAGACTATTTACAGTCGATATGTTGTTTTAGAGAGGTAAAAGATGTGTCCAAACATGAATTCCTACCAATGCAAGACGAACCTGAGAAAATAGATCTTTAGTTGGATGATGCAAAATCTGAATCATCTGAAGAAGAGGAAGCAAAAGAAGAAGAAGAACTTCATACCCTAGTATTGAGGAGATCAGTGAGGGAAAGAAGGAAACCAGAAAGGTATAGTCCACCTGATTTTCATTCTAATTTTTCTTTATCTATTACTGATGATGATCCCAGAACTGTCAGGGAAGCAGTGAATTCAGAGGATAGTAAACTATGGAAGAAGGCAATGGTTGAAGGAATGGATGCCTTGGATAAGAATGAGGCATGGGATATAGTTGAGTTGCCATCTAGAAGAAAATCTGTTGGTAGCAAATGATTGTTTAAGAAGAAGTTTAATGCAGAAGGTAAAGTGGAGAAATACAAAGCTCGACTAGTAGCAAAAGGTTATTCCCAAGTATAAAAAATTGACTTTGGTGAGATTTTTTCTCCTGTTGCCAAGTTAACATCTATTAGATTTCTTTTATCTATTGCTGCTACTTTTGATCTTGAAGTGGAACAGATGGATGTGAAGACAACATTCCTACATGGGGATCTGGAAGAAAAAATATACATGAAGCAACTAGAAGGTTTGGTAGTGAAGGGAAAGAAAGAGCTAGTCTATAAGCTAAAAAAGTCACTATATGGTCTGAAGCAATCACCTAGGATGTGGTACCAAAAGTTTGACACATACATCCTTGGATTGGGATTTGTGAGAAGCATGGCTGATCACTGTGTATAGTCCAAGTAGGTTGGTAATCACTTCATTTATGTAGTGTTGTATGTTGATGACATGTTGTTGGTAGGAAATAACATGGATGTTATCAAGGAGGTGAAATCGTATCTATCCTCCAAATTTGACATGAAGGATCTCAGTGCTGCTAAATTCATTTTGGGAATGGAGATTAAAAGAGATCGTGCAAACATGAAACTCTGGTTGAATCAGAGAAAATATGTTGAGATGATATTGTAGAGGCTTAATATGCATGGAAATAAACCGGTCAAGGTTCCTATTCCTATAGGTGTAAAGTTATCTGCAGATCAGTGTCCCAAGACACATGAGGAAGAATAGGACATGTCCCATGTTTCATATGCCTTTTCAGTTGGCAGTTTGATGTATGCAATGGTCTATACTAGACTGAACATTGCACATGCAGTGGGAGTTTTGAGCAGGTATATGTCAAAATCAGGGAGGGAGCATTGGACAACAATAAAGAGGGTCTTCAGGTATTTGCGTGGCACTACCAATTATGGATTGTGATACCAAGGAAGACCAGGATTGGACATAGTGGTGGACATACATGGCTTTGTTGATGCAGACTGGGCTGGAGATCCGGATCACATAAGATCTACAAGTGGGTATGTGTTTAACCTATTAGGAGGATAAATCAATTGGATGAGCAAAAGACAGGCTGTAGTGGCACTCTCAACTACAGAAGCTGAATACATGACAACCACTCATGCAAGCAAGGAAGTAGTATGGTTACAGAGATTGTGTTCAGGTATTGGGTTGGTACAACAAGCAGTGAGATTAGATTGTGATAATCATAGTGAAATATTCTTGGCAAAGAACCCAACTTATCATTCGAAGACAAAGCATATTGATGTTCAGTATCACTTTGTGAGAGACATGGTTGAAGAAAAGAAGGCATTGTTGGAAAATGTTGACACTTTGAAGAATGTTGCAGATTCATTGACAAAGTCTGTGAGCACAAAAAATTCTTCTGGTGTAGAGTAACAATGGGCATTGTTGACTATATAATCCTGTGGACCCCTGGATGCAAAGAAAACAACAAGTGGGAGAATGTTGGGTAAGTGTTATATTCTTTGCATGTGTGTGTGTGGGCACATCAGATTTGACAATTGCGTCTGACGATCCCTCTAGTATTTCTCTTTGTGTCATGTGCGTTGGGCTCTTCCTAGGGGGGTCCTAGGGAGAGCCAGGTATGCCCCCCCTGGTTACGCGCAGCGCCCCAAAATTATTTTTTGGGTGGTTTTTGCTATTTTTAGTGGATTTTGCTATTTTTAGCGGTTTTTGCTATTTTTAGCGGTTTTCTAAATTAATCCCGGATTAAGGGATTAGGGTTTTGGTATCTACGAAATACCTAAAAACATTGTATATATTGTATGGTGAATGGTAAAATTCGATATAATGAATATAAGAGAGGTTTTCCCCGGTTGAGGGTTTCCGGTATAAATCTCTCTGTACTATGTGTGTGAGCCATTGATTAAATTCTGTTTTGGTTAAGAATCTATATGCATTGCTTTACTTCACATGTTTAAAACTTACAATATATATATATATATATATATATATATATATATATATATATATATATTTCTTATTCCTGTATGTTGCGACATATGTGGCATGATAGTTATAAGTGTTTCTTGTTAGATAAATGTATGATTAATCTGTATATATTGTTGCACATGAAAAGTATGACAATTATTAAATATTATTGTAAGTTAAACTCTTTGGTATGATTAGAAGATATCAAGGAATGGTATGAATTGTTGAGTGCGTTGTGAAACAGTCCGCGCACACAAATTGATAGAATCTGCATGCAACATTGCATTGATTGCACAGACAATAGTATTACGTGTGCAGAGCATTTGTGCGTACAATAGTGTATATATATGTGTGTGAGTGTGTGTGTGTGTGTGTGTGTTTCGAAGGGCTAAGTGTGCAATAGATTTGTGACATTTATTCCATTGCTATAATTGTATTAAGAGAAGTGTACTCGTATAGAGAGACTCAACACGGGTCTGGGAGCAGTACCTTAAGGTTGTGCGCAGTTAATCTGATCTACTTGTAAGAGGGAGCATTATAAGTAGTATCCGTGCACTAGGATTTTTGAAGTAGCATGTCCAATAGTGATCTTGGCCTGCTACAAAGAATACCTTAGAGACATAAGTTGAGGTTGTAGTGACATGGACCAACTTGGGAGGATGGGGACATTATATTATGGTATCGGAGCAATTTGTTTAACGTTGGACTTGTATGGACCATAGATTAGCATGAAATAAACATGTGTGTTAAGTATTGGTGCTGCATAGTGCAAAGTTTATTTTGCACGAAAAAACATTGGTGCGTGATATAGAGATGTGATGCGCACAAAAAAAATGATGCGCGGGTGTGCACACTAGAGTTTGGACTTTAATATCATCCAAGGAAAATAAAAGAAAATATTCTGACAAATCGTGCATAGCTTTCATAAAATTGTCGCATCAATTAGTCTATCAAATCTTGCTCATTGCACTTTTTGCAGAATTAACAACAATTAGTTTAAGATAGGATCAATGTAGAGATTAAAATCATGGTAGGTGTGTAGAGAACCTCGAGTTAGGATGAATAAATGGAAAGGTTGTACGCTGGTATGGGTATTGAAGGTACAAAATCCAATGGACGTAGGGAAGGATTAGAAGAGAGCATGAACTTGGTAGAGACCATAAACAGTTTTCAAAAGGACATCCAAAGTTATAAAGGTGATAATGAAAGGCTTATGAAAGCCAAGGAGGAAAAAGAAGGCTTCAACATCAAGTTGCTACAAATATTGAACATAATTGAGAAAAATATGGATAAGGAGATAGAGACAAGTAGGCCAGGAAGACGTAGATCTCATGACGAGGGAAGAAAAAAAAAGTGTTGAAAATCATCTCCATCACTCTCCAATATATTCAGTTGGGAGAGCACGCAATAGTTTGAGCCCATCTCCTGTAAGAAAGCACAAGATAAGGACTGGGTGGACGAGCTATAGGGAGAAATGAAAAGATCAAGCCTCCTACTTTGATGGTGGGAATAAGAAGGATGAGGATGCAGAGACTTGGCTGCTGGGTATGAGAAAATACTTCCAACTACATAATTAGTCCTCGCAGGCAGAAGGGTGAATTGATATTTATCAACTCAAGAGGAAAGCATCAATGTGGTGGGATAAATATGTGCAAGTGCAACATATTGATGAGAAAAATGTTACTTGGAGGGAATTCAAGCGATATTTTGAATTTTTTTTTTTAACCAAGCACTACTATGATAGGAAAATGAATGAGTTCTTTGAACTCAAGCTTAGGAGCATGACTATAGACGAGTATGAACATAGATTTTTAGAGCTGCTAAAATATGTTCCTTTTATCAAGGATGGACATGTGAATATTCAAAGGTACCTGAGTGGGATTCCATCATTTATTAGCGATAAGATACAATATGATGATCCCAAGACATTGGAAGAAACTATAAGGAGAGCTAAATTTCTCTATGATTAGAAAAGGGGAAGACTGCATTTCCAAAAGGCTTGGGAAGACAAGATAAAAAACAAGGTGGAACATAGGAAGAAGGGGACCAAGCCACCATTTTTCAGAAATACTACACAAGGAAAACCAACTTCCAAGGAGCCCAGAATGACCGAGGAAATGGAAACCGAGCCAAGGAAACAACCAATGAAGTGTTGGGGTTGCAATGAAAGCCATATGTTTAGATATTCCCCTCAAAGTGGTGAAAAAGTGAGGACCGCGCATAGTGTATGACAAAATGTGACAATTGAAGACATGGGTAGAAGTGTACCTATAGTTTATGTAGCCCTGGAAAACAAGCAAGTTGAGTTTCAGTCACACATGATCGAGGTAGAAGGTAAGATTAATGATCAACCCATTTCTATTTTAATTGACTCAAGAGATATTCATAGTTATCTAGATCCTAAAATGGTGGAAAGATCCCAATTGTCGAGAAACAAACTTGGAAAAACTTGGTTGATGCAGTTAGCTACATGGACAAAAAGGAAAATTAATGAGATGGTCAAGGCATGTCCAATGGAAATGAATGGACTGCGCACAAAAGTTGATTTAAATATTATACCCTTGGGCTCGTATGATTTCCTCATTAACATGGATTGGTTGGACCAACATCGTGCTATTCTATATTTTTATAACAAGGCATTTACTTTCGTGGATGAACAAGGAAAGTTGAGAACAATCCAAGGCATTCCAAGAGTTGTGACTATAAGAGAAATTTCAACTTTACAATTGAAGAAAAGATAAAGGAAAGGATGTCAAGTATTTGTAGTGCACATGGAGGAGGCACCCATGGATAAGTGCCAAGTGTTGAAGACTGTGCAGTATTGAAGGAATTCAAGGATGTATTTAAATAAATACCGGGGTTGCCACCAAAAAGAGATATCGATTTCTCTATAAATATGATGCCGAGAGAAGCTCTTGTATACACGACTCCTTATAGGATGAGTACACCAGATTTGAAGGAATTGTAGATGCAAATTGAAGAGCTTATAAAGAAGGGGTATATACGCCCAAGTGTGTCACCTTAGGGTGTGCCAGTTTTATTTGTGAAAAATAAGGATGGTACGCTGAGACTCTGCATTGATTTCAGGTAGTTGAACAACGTAACAATAAAGAACAAGTATCCTTTTCCAATAATAGATGACCTGTTTGATCAACTAAGGAACACAAAGATATTTTCCAAGATTGATCTCAGATATGGCTATCACCAAGTGAGAATAAAAGAGGAAGATATTAGTAAGACTGCCTTCAGAACAAGGTATGACATTACGAGTTCACAATGGTTCCGTTTGGGTTGTCAAATGCACCAGTTGTTTTCATGTGTTTAATGAATGGATTTTTTAGAGAATACTTGGATAAGTTCATCGTCATATTTTTGGATGACATCTTTATTTACTTTAAATCCGAAGAAGAACATGAGAAACACTTGAAGATGGTGTTGAAGGTGTTGAGGGAGCATCAAAATTATGAAAAGTTTAGCAAGTGCTCATTTTACCACAGACCGATTCATTATTTTGGTCATATCATTTTAGAGGAAGGAATAGCTGTGGACCCAACAAAGATAAAATCCATTGAGGAATGGCCAACACCAAGAAATGCCACAGAAGTGAGATCTTTCATGGGATTGGCAGGGTACTACAAAAGGTTTATTGAAGGATTCTCAAAGATTACGCATCCAATCACATCTTTGTAGAACAAATGTGTGTGATTTGAATGGAATTTGGATTGTGAAGGGAGTTTCCAACACTTGAAAAATTTGTTGACTAGTGCATTGATACTAAGGATTACAGATCCCACTGCATACTTCATTGTGCACATGGATGCATGCAAGAAAGGACTCGGTGGAGTCTTGATTCAGAATGGGCATGTGGTATGTGATGAATCAAGAAACTTAAAAGAGCATGAGAGACTCTATACCACCCATGATTTAAAATTGGCAGCTATAGTGCATGCCTTGAATATGTGGAGGCACTATATCATGGGTGAATTATTTTAGATGAGAATAGACCATTGTGGTCTGAAATATTTGTTTGGATAACCAAGTTTAAATGCCAAAAAATGAAGGTGGTTAGAATTCCTCAGTGAGTATGACTCTGATATAAATCATATCAATGGTAAAGAGAATAAGGTGGTTTATGCACTCATCAGGAGAGTGCATGAGATGCATGCTACAACCATTAGCATGTACCAAAAATATTTGAGAGAAAGAATCATAGAGGATGCAAAGTCATTTCAACACTATGAGGAATTAAGAGAAAAATTACAACAAGGTATTTTGCAACATAAACTTAAAGATTACGAGATTAAAGAAGATGGAATACTTATGTTTAGGTGCAAAGTTTATGTTCTTGACTCGCTAGTGCTGAAAAATATAGTATTGAAGGAATTTCATATTGCGCCTTATGCCAGGCACCCCAGTTATCAAAAGAAAGTAGCAACTGTTAAGAAGCAATATTATTGGCTAGGTATGAAAAATGAGGTTGCTGATGTTATTGCTATATGCCTTGAGTGTAAAAAGGTCAAAGTTGAACATAGACATCCAACGGGTTTGCTACAACCTTTTCCCATTCAAGAGTGGAAGTGGGAAGTTGTAACGATGGATTTTATAACTATGTTGTCCAGATTAGCCAAGCACCATGATTCTATTATGGTGGTAGTGGATAATCTCACTAAATATTCCAATTTTATTCCAGTGAAGTCAACTTACAAGGCAACTAATATTGCTAATATCTACATGAGAGAAATTTCTAAATTGCATGGTGTGCCTAAGACAATTGTGTCTGACGAAGATCCCAAGTTCAATTCCAATTTTTGGAAGGGATTATTCAAAGGAATTGGGTCAAGTATGAACTTTAGCACAACATATCACCCTGAATCGGATGGACAAACATAGAGGGTAAATAAGGTAATATAATATATGCTAAGGATGTATGTGATGGGAAAACCATCAAAATGGGAACACTATTTGCATTTGGTAGAGTTTTCTTACAACAATGGATATCAAAAACTTTAAAGATGATTCCATTTGAAGCACTGTATGGTAGAAGGTGCAACACACCTGTGAGTTGGGATAATTCAATAGACCGCACAATGGTTGGGCCAGATCTGCTCTGGGAAATGGAAGAACAAATGGTAAAAATAAAGCGAAATTTAAAAGCTTCCCAAGACAGACAGAAAAGTTGTGCAGATAAAGGATGAAATTTTAGAGAATTTAAAGTGGGTAACCATGTGTTCCTAAAAGTAAAAGAAAGACGAAATTCCCTGAAATTGGGGAATCTCTTTAAGCTAGCAACACAATATTATGGGCCATTCGAAATCATAGAGAGGATTGGTCTTGTCGCATATATGATAGCTCTACCTACATCCTTGAGTATTCATAATGTATTCCATGTTTCCTTGATTAAAAAGTATGTACCTAATACTAATCATGTCATTGATTGGAATGTGATTCAGGTGGAGCAAGAGGGCGACTTTTGAGTTCAATCAATGCACATATTGGATTGGAAAGTCAAGACACTCCAGAATCATGTAGTAGGACTATTAAAGGTCTAGTTACGGTCCTAAGGATGCAACCTGAGAACATGAGGATGCTATGTGGGCAGAGTATCCACATCTCTTTGAAGACTTTTGAAAGTTTTGAGTATACATGCGTATGTATTGCACCGAGGAAAATGCATAAATAAGGGGGAGGGGAATGCAATACCCCTATGCCAAACCCCAAATGTAAAAGTAAGTATATATATATATATATATATATATATATATATAAGCTGGTAAGTTGTTGGTATCATGTCTTGGATTCAGTTTTGTGTGCACATCCCATAGTTGGTGATTACGTGAGGATTGTGCATCAAAGAAAGAACAAACAAATTTCTTAGTGTAGCATGCACTTGTGTAAGTGTGCGGAGATGGAACACCAAAGGAAGAGTGTGCACATCTCATAGTTTTTATGCACACTGGATTAAGCATGTAGTTTTGAGGCTAGAGAGTCTTTGGATATATGCTGGTGTTTTTAGGTTGGTGAGACTGGATGCAAAATGACAGTGCATTTGTATTGTAAATGTAATCACCCTCAATATTGTTAATATAATCACATCACTGCGCACAAACTCAAAACAAACGAAAAAGAGATGGGGGGAAGCTTGAGTCAAAGGAATATTTTATTAATATTTCTGAAAGTTTAATTTATGGAAATATATTTATCCTAAGTTCCCGAGGGTAAAGAATGAGTCACCAAGTGGCTAAAGATACTTCTGAAGGTCATAAGTGTTGAGTTGAAGGCATGTAATATATATTCCTGGATTTAGTGTAATTCGGGGGATTATCACTCATTCCGGGGATCACTCAGACAAATTTTTCCTTGGCGAAGGAGTATGCATTTTATTGTAACTTGTCGTCATTTATTAATCTTGTTCTTGGGAAGACTTGTTACTATTGAAGATGTAGGTTTTCAGGCCTGTGAGCATTCTCTCCAGGTGAGGGATTTGTTGTTGAATAGGTGGGTTGTCAGGCCCGTGATAATTCTCTTCGGGTGAGGGATTTTCTGTTGAAGAGGTGGGTTGTCAGGCCATGAGCATTCTCTCCAAGTGAGAGTTTGTCGGGAATTGTTCCTTGGTGTGTTGGGCATTAGATACAGGGATCTCAAACTTCCTATCCGACTTTTTGCTAAAGCCCTGTAAGGGAAGTGGGGAAGATGAAGGACTGTTGAGAAGAGAAGGGGAACACTTTCTGGGGTGGGATAGGAATGTGTGGAATGAGGGACTGCAGTCTAGTTGCAACGGTCGACACCTTGTACCAAGTATTTTGCTGAATATTAGACCATAGCCTAGCGATAGGAACCTTTTTTCCCATGGACTTTAA
>JZKD02S0643776.1:104673-118552 GCA_000966675.3 Picea glauca
AAGGAGGTTGCCCCATCGAAGAGGCTTATTATCTGAAATTATCTCTTTTTCAAGGCGTTGAGTACTTTTCCTGAGGTTTTTCTATGCTATATTGATGTTTGGTTCTTAACAACTTTCAATCTCTCTTCAAAGCCCCTGCAGGGTGCCCTATCCAGGAAATTATGCAGGTGGTTTCCAAATTTCCAGTCATTTTTTCAGAAGACATGAACAAATTTCTAGAGGAAGAGGTTTCAAAATATAAGGTTCAAATGGCTCTCTTCTCCATGAAAAGAGGTAAACATCCAAGACCTGATGGGATCATTATGCATTTTTTCATAGGTTTCTACGATCTAGTGAAAAATGGCCTCCTTAGGATTGCAAGGGAATCTCAAAGATTGGGAAAGATGTTGGGATCCTTAACTCCATGTTTATCTGTCTAATCCCCCAAAAGTAGGATGGGATTTCCTTTAGGGATTATAGACCAATATCTTATTGCAATGTGGTTTAAAATATCGTGACAAAAGTGATTGCTATAAGATTGAAGTCGATCCTTAGTTAGTTAATAATAGAATCACAATTTGGTTTTTAGAAAAATCGACAAATTCACAATGCTATCATAGTGGCACATGAAGTTTCCCACTCTGTCAAAAAATCAAATGAAAAGGATGCCATTTGAAAGATATACTTATCCAAAGCTTACGATAGAGTACACTAGACATTCCTTTGGGTGTCTCTTCTTTAGATGAGGATGTCTCTTCTAGTGGTCAATTGGATTATGGGGTGCACTGATTCAATTACTTTCGCCTTTCTAATCAATGGGGATCCCTCTAGATTTTTTAAAGCCTCCAGGGGCCTTAGACATGGTTGTCTCCTCTCTCCCTTTTTGTTTCTCATCATTGTAGAGGAATTGATTAGAATGATTAAACAAGCCAAGGAAACCAAGTCATTGAGAGGTGTCAAGGTTTTGGAAAGGGAGACAATTTCTCTTCTTCTCTTTATTGATGATATTTCCTGTTGCACCTATGAGTCTACGAAAGACATTTAAGAACTTAAAAGAGTTCTTGACCTCTATTTCTCAACCACATGTATGGAGATTAATTTTGAAAAATCATGTCTCATTCTTCACCATTGCTTGGATGTTGAATCATGTTAGATTGGGAATCTACTTCTTTCTCCCTTGCACAATTTGGAGGAAGGATTTAAATACCTTGGTTTCTTCTTGAAGCCGGATAATTACAGAATATCAGGTTAGGGGTGGCTGGTCAAGAAGATTGAATCACAAGTATTAGTTTGGGCTAATATATTTCATTTAAGAGGAGGGGGGTTGATACTGCTCAAGTAGGTACTAGAAAGTATTCCAGTGTACTGGTATTCGATTGCTGCGATCCCAAAATGGATTGTAACCAAGATCCACAAATCTAGCTTCCAGTATTTGTGGGCTAGGAAACACAACTTAGGAGGCATCCATATTTATAAATGGTTAATTATTGCAGCCCCTAAGGATATAGAGGCTAGGGGTTTAAGAATATCCGCTTGTTCTCTCAAGCTCTCACAGGTCATAGATTATGGAGATTAACACAAGGTAAGTCTGTGTGTGGAAGGGTCATGCAATCTAAATACTTACCTTGCATGACCGGATGTAGAACCATTTTTTTTTATTTTTCTATAGAAGTAGAAGGATGTATACAGATCTTAGAATAGATGAAAGTAGTATCAGGAAAGGGATGGTATGGACTGGTACATGTATATTCATTTCTTTTGAATATAATTTTTTTTTTCTATGGAAAAAAATGAAGTTGACATAATTCTAGGTTTAACTTGGATGGAAACGTTGGGTACTTTCATCTTAAACATGAAGAATGTTTTTTGACATTTTTCTATAAGAAGAAAAATATAACTTTGCACAACTTTAAAATGAAGTCATGTTCGAAATATCCCTCATCAGAAGACTTTAAATATGTTTCAAAGGTGATCCTTTAGGATAATCATAGGTTGATACGAAAGATGCAATTTTTTTTGACAAAGTTGTCACTCATACAGATGAAGAAATTTCTTTCCTTGGAATGATATTCAAAGCTTGATTTCACATATTAAAAAGTCAAAAAGTGAAAAGAAGTCTCAACAACAAATGTTGGAGAAAATTACAAACGAGGAATCAATATTCAATAAAGAAACAATGGTTTGTTAGATGTTAAATTCAAGAAATCAGACAAAGGAACCAATATAGATCCAATCAACATCAAAAACCTGGAAGATGCGTATATTGAAATCTTACCGCTAGAAGTATCAAAAGATAAAAGTTTCAATAACAAGACATAAGATAAAAGGGTGCCTAATCATCATCCTAATTATAAAAGTCGTCATATTATTCAACAAACTAACCAAATTCAAAATCAATATGTGAAACTAAGTGAAACTCATATTATATTGAAGAGAAGCTTAAGTGTGGAATCTTACCATTTCCAAAATCACAAAAGTTGTCGCCACACAATTTCGTAGAAAATTGAATTAGGGTGGTCTAACCCTTTCACTATAATATAGTGCTACTCAATACTTCATAACTCATGTCATCTAGTATCATCAACCATCACAACTTCAGGGATACAAAATCATGAGAAGGCATTACAAGTTAAAACAATTTTTTTTTTTTTTTTCGTAAAATGCTTTGAGGAAAAAACATCTTGAAGGCATAGGCAATGCAATGAACACACACACACACACACAAAATTAAATAATAATAATGATAATAAATGAAGTGACACATACTAACTAAAATACATTACCTAACCTAGAGACATGACCCATCAACCATTATGACTAGTCAATGTGTATATGTATACTATCACATGACATTGTATCAATCTAAATCTTTCATATATCTTATTCATTATTAAATATAATTGTTGGTCCTATATGGATTTCAACCTACTACCCTTTTTATGTTTCATATTCCTTAGCATATGAACTATTGTTCGTTTCAATATATATGTGTGAATTGAAGGCAATGGAAGCTAGATACTAGTTTGAACATTGGATACCAATCATAGTGGGATGGCACCAAGCCATGCCTTGGTGTTGTGTTGTATTTGTAAGTCTAATGTATATTAGTTAGTGCAAGACTAGAAGAAGATTGATATTATCCTCTATACATCAAGAGGGTTTATATTATCCCCTATGTACTTAGAGATATGGTAGTTTCTTGTATTAGGGTTCCAAATTATGTTGAGAATAAAATGAAAGACAACATTAACATAGAAAATAAACACAAAGATACAATGGAATCAAATTTTGTTCCTCAAAGAATTTTTAAAAACACTGTACATATGTAATGGTTATAATTGCAGTAGTTATCTTTGAGAAGATTTGTCATCACACTCATCTCAAAAAGACCATAGTAAGATGTTGAAACTACAATTTAGCATAGTGCCAAAAACACAAGAGACAAAAACACTATGATGCAAGAACCCTAACCCTAAAGTAAAATTAGCATTGAACATGCATGCCACGTTGGAAAAAAAAGGGGGAGCCTTGTTGGGACTACAATTGTTTCTCATTGTTTTTCTTTTGGTCTTCATTAGCTAATTGGAAAAATATTTTGTCATTGAGTCTTGAAACTCTTTTTTAGACATCAAAATTGTGAAAAATGCTTGTGAATACCTTGGAAAATGTATCAAAAGTTCGGGGCTTGAAAAACTATTAATATACACATTGTTTATGAGATGACCCTAGATGAACTTCTATATCAATGATTCCCTCTTGAATAATAATGGTCCTCATTTAATTCAGTACCTTTACTATATGGATAAAATTTTGTTGGAGTTGGTTCCTAGTGAATTACTTGTCTTGGTGAAGAAGCAACCTTGCTTTAAAACGCAAAATAATTGTATATTTTTCTAGTAGGAACTATTCAAATCAGTTTCCATACTTCAATCCTCTATATCTTTCTCAATTAAATTTGTACTAACCTATATAGTTTTCAATTGTTGTCACCTTTGAGGTGTCCAACGGTGGCAGAAAGTATGTTCAAAGCAACGCCACATTAAAGATAAGGTGTAAGCCGAGGAAAGGTGGAAAATCCAATTCATAAACATTCTCACTCACAACCTTGGTAATGGTATAAGACTCATATCAAAGATGCATTAACTTCCTAAGGGGTTATGTTAGTCATTCTTTTTGCAAGTGTAGCCATATCTTGTCACCAACCTTGAACTTGTATGAAACCCAATTCTGATCATGTCGTTTCTTGTACTTGGCTTGACTTTCTACCTAATATCATGAACTTGTTGGATGCACTAGATCGATTCAAACTATTTTTTTCTTTGTATGCATCATTTCAAGCATGGGAGGAATCTTCTTATGTTGACACAATCGACATAACTACATCAATTGTGGCCAATTGTTGGAACCATAGGTACAATTGAAAACTATTCTAGTTGATAGAACTATGAAGAAATCTACTTCACATAAGGAAGGCTCTCAACACATGTACATGTATGCTTGCAGTTTAATCTTAAGGATATGTAAAATCATCCTCACTACCTTCACATTTCCATCCATATGAGGACGAAAGACGATCTATTTTTCCATCTTTTTCTTCATCATGGACCAAATGTTGGCCCAATAGGCACTTAGGAACCTACTATCCCTATCAAATACAATTTTCTCTGGCAACCCAAAAATGAACCCAGAGAAAATTGTGTTTGATAGGGATAGTAGGTTCTTAAGTGCCTATTGGGCCAACATTTGTTCCATGATGAAGACCAAGATGGAAAAATAGATCACCTTTCATCCTCATACAGATAGAAATATGAAGGTAGTGAGGATGATTGTACATATCCTTAAGATTAAACTCCAAGAATCCATGTACATGTGTTGAGAGCCTTCCTTATGTGAAGTAGAGTGACAATAGAACTCTTCACAGTTCTATCAACTAGAACAATTTTCAAGTGTACCTATGGTTCCAACAATTGGCCACAATTGATGTAGTTATGCCCATTGTGTAAACATAGGAAGAGTCCTCCCATGCTTGAAATGATGCATACAAAGAAAAAAATATTTTGAATCGATCTAGTGCATCCAACAAGTTCATGATATTATGTAGAAAGTCAAGCCAAGTACAAGAAATGACATGATCATATTTGGGTTTCATACAAGCTCGAGGTTGTTGACAATTTATGGCTACACTTTCAAAAAGAATGACTAACATACCTCCTCAGGAAGTTAATGCATCTCTGATATGAGTCTTACACCATTACCAAGGTTGTGAGTGAGAATGTTTATGAATTGGTTTTTCCACCTTTCCTCGGCTTAAACCTTATATTTAATGTGGCGTTCCTTCGAACATACTTTCTGCCTCTGTTGGACACCTCAAAGGTGACAACAATTGAAAACTATAGAGGATAACACAAATTGCATTGAGAAAGATACAAAGGATTGAAGTATGGACACCAAGTTGAATAGTTCCCGCTAGAAAAATATACAATTATTTTGTGTTTTAAAGAAAGGTTGCTTCTTCACCAAGACAAGTAATTCACTAGGAACCAACTCCAAAAAATGTTTATGCATCTAGTAAAGTTACTTAATGCAATGAGGACCATTATTATTCAAGAGGGAATCATTGATCTAGGGGGTCATATAGGGTCATCTCAGAAACAATGTTTATATTAATAGTTTTTCAATCCCCAAACTTTTGATGTATTTTCCAAGGTCTTCACAAGAATTTTTCACAATTTTGATGTCTAAAAAAGAGTCTCAAGACTCAATGACAAAATATTTTTCCAATGAGCTAAAGAATACCAAAATAAAAGCAATGAGAAAAAGTTGTAGTCCCAACAAGGCTCCCCTTTTTTTTCCAACATGGCATGCATGCTCAATGCTAACTTTACATGAGTTGTCCCATTCATAAGTTCCCCTTGGAAACTTGACACTCATGCTTCTTTTGCCCCCTAGGATTGGGAGTCTCGATAGTATTTTTCCCTTCCGAGAATGAACCCCATACTTCTTCTCATCATATTGATAACCTTTCCAATGGACTCCTAAATCATATCATCCTACACTTGGTTCTATTGACTTCACCCCTGCAGTTTCATCAGCCCTCCATCTCATACCCCATCAGTTTTCCCATCTACGGATTGTCCTCCATCCATTTACCTAATATAGAAACCCACCCATGGGGCCCCCACCTTCCACCAGTTCTCTTTCAAAACCTTGTGCTCTCTACGGGCCAAGCCATCTTTCACTGGGGCACCCGTTTCTGTATCTTTATACTCAACCCAACTTATTCTTTATTTTATTTGGTAATTGTATAAAGCCATTGTTTCCAACATTTACATATCTTTTTATTCGTCATCCTCAATGACGTTCTTTGACCTGGAAAAGCAACCCATGTCTCCCGTGGTTGGGGCATCAACCATTTTTTCATATCCACATCATTAACAAACCACGAGTATCCCAAGTCCATTTACCCATGATCTCTTAGTTTTCCCACCTTGTTAGCCTCCGACATAGTTTAACCCCATATCTAGTCGTCCCCCTATCGCTATATCCAGTTTTACGGTTGCTTCCAATCATCCATCAACACCCCAACCAAGGGAATTCTTGAGTCCCACAACATCTTGAATTCATTCATGATACTCGTCAGTACCTGATATCATCTATTACTTAGTGGATTTCAAGAAGACCTTTGCTTCTTGACGTCACATCTCCCTTCATGTCGACATCAACACAGTTTCCAGAAGGGAGACAATATCTTGACTCTCATTACCTTTTCAATGAGGAGTCTTGGACGACACAAAGAGAATCATCATTGATTTTTGATTCCGTTGACCCCCATAACATTCAACTTTAACAAACTCTCATGTTACGATGGGTCTTATTATGCGACCTTTGCATTTGTTTCATACCAGCCAAAGACCTCTGAAGTTGATAGGCCATCAATGCCTACGAGTCATCAAAACTTCTTACAATCGTCCATTACTCGCTTGAGAGCCAGTTCACCAGTCAGAACCGTCATTTTCCATTATCAACCACCCCCGAGGGCGCTGCAACTATCTACACCATCATACATATTCAGTTACAGTCCCACATTTTGGTTTCATGACACGAGCATGGGGCATGCCTGCTTTGTTTGTATACAAATTGTAGTTTTTCTCCCTAGAGAAAGGTTTGGTTCCTATAGTTTTCCATCTCCCTCTGGTGGATCGCTCTTGCAGTTCCTCTCTTCACTCTTCCTTACAAATGTAACTCTCAACAAAGGAAACATTGATTTATTTCGGCTATACGTATGCTCCTAACCTCACAAATTAGGGGGCATCTGTTATCACTGAAAAATCGTTCGCAACATTGCATACAATGGTCGAAGAAAGACATCAATTCCAACAACAATTAGTCCACCTACAACACCAAAATCCATAAAAAGGAAAAAAAACTATATAGTTGGTTCAAAAATCAAAGTGCGCAAATTCACCAAAGGAAGCACGCCCAAAGTGCGTAGGCTAACACAACCCTCAACGTTCACTGTGCCCAATATTCATGACTGTCTACAAGAAAAGCCACACACTTCTCATGAACGACACATTTATGAATCTTGTCAGCCCCTCAACCACTTCTAGTCCGACCCCCAACACGATTTGACACTCATATCTAAGAAAAACTTAGCTTGGAGGCTGGTCAAAGGCTGGGAAGTGCCCTAAAAGGTTCCTTGTTCACACTATGAATGAATTATATCTTTCCATGAATGGACACTATAAATATGTGCCACGGGTGTGATAGAAAAATAAGAACTTCAAGGTATTGTTATGCTGCAAGAATTCTTCTTGGAGAATCCTCTTTTCTCTTTGAATCATTCAAGCACTATAGCAAGGGCCATTCCACTCACCTCTTGAGAGGATTGGAATTGTATTTCTTCACCATTGTCATTTTCCATTGTATGAAGAGAAGAGATATCTATTAGGGAACTCAAGAGCCCTCCCAAGGAGGAAGAGGGGATTCATAAGTCCCTGCTTTTATCTATGGTGTTTAGCCTGTCAATATATTGATCCATTGGTAGCTATATATTGGTCATTTTTTTCTTTTCATGGTTCTAGTTCTTGCAAGATTCTATACCATTTATTTCCTTTTGTTTCCTTGTTTCATGTGTATTTGGTTATCTAATAAACTCACAAACCTATGTCTTGTTTAAATGACTTAACTAAGCATGCAAGTATTGTGTTTTTTCTCACCCATGTGACAAAACCAATACAACAACATGTTTCCTTGGGAGAATATTTCCATCTAATGCAAAAGAGGAAGTCTAAGGGAAATTATAGAGGTGTAAATGATTTGGAGCACGAGGAAAGGAGAATGGAGATGCCCCACTTAGATGGATCCAATTAGATTTAAACTAAGGATTGGGGTACAAAATATGGATGCGTTGCTTTAGTTGAACCCCATGGAAGAGGAGAAGGGCATCAAGTTTATAACATTACACTTGAATGGTAAAGCACATGACTGGTGGTTTCATGGGATGACCAATTTGGGTCATGAACATGTCACTTCATAAATTGACTTCACCTAGAGACTCATGGAAATATTTGACAGGGAGGATCCAAAGATTCATTTCAAAGAGCTCACACGGATTAGGAAAACAGGGTCAACATAAACATTCATTGAGGAGTTCCATAGAGTGGAAGTTATAGTTCCAAATATGTCAGAATCCAAGTTACTGATGATGTACATAGAAGGGTCAACCAAGCCTTTACGTGGATGGATTAAGGCTTTCAAGCCTATAACATTAAATGATTTCATTGAGCATAGATGATTTTAGGGGCTAAATTTCGCCAATGGGATATTTTTCCATGTTTTTTTATCAAAAAAAGATTCGTCAATTTCCATTTTTCCTAAAACTGATTCGCCCAAATTCCATGGAATAAAATTATTTTACCTTAAAAATCACCAAAAGTTTATAGAAACTATATAAAATCCTTAGAAATTTGAATATTTTTACAAAAATATCGCCAAATATTTTACATTTTTCATATTAAGGACTAGTAAGATTTGGTAGGAGAAACCTACAAGAACAAGATCACACCTAGACCCCCAATCATTACAAGGGGGCGAGACACCAGACATGTTGACAAGAGAAAAGGAAAGATGGATGAAGCTACAAGAAGAGGGTTAAGGAGGAAGCATCTATGCTTCACTTGCAAAGAGACATGGTAGCTAGGTCATAGGTGTATGGGTAAAGGGAAGACTCACTATATAGAAGTAGTATTTGATAGTAAAGAGGAGATAGATGATGAGGAGAGTGGATCCATTCATAACATACATATGAATCAAATGGAGGATGAATAGGTCTTACATGCGCAAGTATAGGAGGTTCCCCCACACCATGATGCAAGAATCAAGAAGGTTACCATAGCTTCCATTAGTGGTGTGCCTAATTTTAATACTTTTCGTATGAAAAGAGTTGTGCAAGGACAATGAGAAACAATTCTAGTTGATGGAGGAGCTTCTCACAATTTCATTGATATTTCTATGGTTGAAAGGAGACACATTTCCACGATGGACTTTGAGGGTTTCTTGGTTGAGCTGGTAGGAAGATGTACTATGGATTATGACAAGTACATTCCATAGATGAGATTGAAATTGGGTACAAACACCTTGACTTATGATTTCTATGTAGTGTATATACCATAAACTAACATCATACTAGGTGTGCAGTGGTTTAGCATGTTGGGACCAATCACCACCAACTACAAAACCATGTAAATGTCTTTCAATACAAAATAAGGAAAAAGGATCACACTTAAGGGGATGAGAGGAGCGCACCTAGAGTTGTGAAATCCAAACAAATGAATGCAATATTTAGGCAAGAGGAGGTGGCATATGCAACTGAGTGATTTGTTATGGAAGTGAGTAGTGAAGAGGATAAGCAATATCCTCTAGAAATGCAGAGAATCCTCCACAAGCATAAAAGGGTATTTGAACCAATTCCTCTAGGTCAAACACTAGATAGGGGGTTTGAACGCATCATAAAAATAGAATAAGGGGCCAAACTGGTCATCACTACACCATACATGCACCCCAAGAATCATAAGGACGATATTGAGAATGCTATTAAAGAATTATTATCCATGGGGAATATTAGACCAAGTTCAAGTCCATTTGCTTCATCAGTTGTGTTGGTAAATAAGAAATATGGAACTATGCGTGATCCAGGTGGATATTGGTGTCCACCCACCTATTCCAACTAGATCAAAACAATTTTCTGGCAGCTTAATATTTTTAGCAGTTTTTCGATTCCTAAACTTCCGGGGCCATTTTGAGGGCCTAAAAGAAGTTTTTTTTTGGATCAATCACCTCAATGATATCCAAAGGCCCTCATTTAGCCCCCAAAATTAATCTCCTCGATGATACCTTTCAAATGGTCTATCATGTGCCCCAAACAAAGATCGTATGCCAAAATTACGCCCTTGGGAAGTTGATACACCAAACTACCCAAAATGAGGTCCACAAAAATGTTGGATTTTCATCTTCTGGGGTTATGGTTTTGGATTTTATTTATGTTAAAAAGGCCTTGGACCCTCATTGTAACAATCATCTTCTTGCGAATGCAAGTAGTTGTCACATCTCTTCTCAGAGATAAGTTGCCACCATTCTAACAAGTCTTTCACTCTATATTTCTACATTTTTGTACAATTCGCTCATTAATAGAAATTGTGTATTACTATATATCTGTGCCTCTTGTTATATTTACAATATATCTCTGTTATATTATTGTCGCTCTTACAATATCTCTGTATATTTCTGCGTTATATCTCCACTCTCATTTCGTGCCAAAAATAATCTAGATCAATGGTATCAGAGCAGGATGCTCTTGATCATTTTTTAGTGCATGTCCCCGACGAGGTCTGAGTATAAAAAGTTGGGTCTCGATCTTGTCTCTCTTGAGGACAATATCTCTCGCATGCCCAAGAAACCCTCCATGGCAAAATAAAATAAAAACAACAGAGCAAAATATTCTATTCATCTGTTGCTTGAGCAATCTCTCATGCGATAGAGGGACGAAATGATGGAGAATTTTTCCCACATCCTTCAATGCCTGCCGATAGAAACATGTGCATCTTCATCAAGCAACCACTTTGGAATCACCTCTCCTTTCAAGGTACAGGTTAATTTTGATATTCCTGTATTTGAAGGTCAAATAGATGCGGATGCCCTAGAAAAATGGTTAAATATGCTAGAAGGATAATTCTCTGTTCACAATTTTTATGATAGGGAAAAGATCACCTTTGAATTTCTTAAGGATCTCCCCATGTCAAACATTGGTGGGAAAATTACTGGGAGAAAAGTTCCATAGAGGAGTCTGGAATATATGGGGCCGAGCGCACTTGGGATTTTTTTGTGGATGCGGTCAAGGAACAATATTACCTTATTGGAAACTATGAAGACCAGTACATGAGATGGACCACACTGCGTCAAGAGAAGGGACAAAAAGTGTCGGATTCCACCAATACCTTTCATACCTTGTGCACCAAGATGGGTATCAAATACTCTGAGCGACATTTGATTCTGAAATACCATGGGGCTCTACACAGATACATCCAAACTGAAATGGATTTTTTGGACATCTCATCACTCAGTGCTGCTTATCGATATGTTGTTAAAATCGAGAAGAGATTTAATCACTAGAACAAGCAATACTTAGGGTTTGCAAATCCACAACAACCAAAGTATGGTAAATATGACCCTAACAACCAACCTTCAGAAAACCAATCCAAGCCACAAGAAAATAAGGGTAACCAAAAGACAAAGAAGGACACTGGAAAATGATGTGATTTCCACAAAATCTTCTGGCACAACACCGATGAAGGTCACTAAAAAAATTCATTGGTGGTCGAGATCAAAGACAAGGAGACGAACCCTGATTCAGAATTCGATTCAAAAAATACTGATAGAAGACAAATCATCGACATAGACCCCACTGCTATTGTCATGACCACAACAATTCAACCAGACGAACCAATAGATCCTGAAGAGGGGGAGTGCCTTTTTCATTAACAAATGTCGATGAAGGGGACCCCACTGCATTTTATTGTTGATAGAAGAATCTAGAAGAACCTCATCTCAGCATAGGTTGTCAAAGAGTTAGGATTGTTGACAACACCACACTCGCAACCATACAACAGCGGGTGGCTTCGCCAGGGATGAGATCTCCGTGTCATCCAACAGTGTTAATTTTCATATGGAATCCAACCCTTCAAGGATGAGGTATTATGTGATGTTTCCCCACTGGATGTCTGTGATGTTCTCTTGGGCCAACCATATATATGGAAGCGCCATGTTATTTATGAGTCTCGACCCCGTAGTGTCATTGTTACTATGGGGGGTCATCTCTACAAGATACCAGAGGTAGTTACAACTATTGTCCCCCCTAAACAGTGCCACAAGGTAGTATATTATACTAAAAAATTCAACTTCTTCACAATCTGTTCAAAATATGAACAAAAGGACACTACAACCATTGCAGCCTCGGTCCAAGCACCTTCGATCCAACAGAAGTAGGTCGACAAGATTGCAACAAAGCACAAATATAACTTCTGCACACATTCATATCATGTAGCCCATCTGGTTGAAAAAATTCAACCCTGTTAGCAATAGGTTCATGAAAACCTTCCACAAACCAAGCAACACAACTTCTCCAACAAGGAAAGCAAATCATCAAGGTTCAAGTTCAATAAGTGCTTTCCCCTCTCCCCCAGGAACTCAAAAAAATGGAGACCATTGCTTCCTAAGGAGGGGGTATTGATCCATGTGGATAGCGGTGGCCACCCACCTATTCCAATTGGCTCAAAACCGTTTTTCTGGCAACTTACTATTTTTAACATTTTTTCGGTTCCTAAACTTCTGGGGCCATTTTGAGGGCCTAAATGAAGTTTTTTTGGGATAGAGTACCTTAGTGATAGCCAAAGGGTTCGATTGAGCCCCAAAAAATGAATCTCCTCGACGATACCTTTCCAACGAGCTATCGTTATCCCCAAACGAAGATCGCATTCCAAAGTTACGCCCCCAGAAAGTTGATACACCAAACTACCCAAAGCAGGGTCCACAAAACTGTTGGCTTTTCATCTTCCGGGGTTAGGGTTTTGGATTTTCTTTATGTTAAAAAGGCCTTGGAACCTCATTGTAACAATCATATTCTTATGAATGAGATTAACCGTCACATCTCTTCTTAGAGAGAAGATGCCACCATTCTAGCGAGTCTTTCACTCTGTATTTCTACAGTTTTGTACATTTCGCTCATTAATAGAAATTGTGTATTACTATATATTTGTGCCTCTTGTTACATTGCCGTTATATCTTTGTTATATTATTTCCTCTCTTATAATATCTCTGCATATTTCTCTGTTATATCTCCGCTCTCATTTTGTGCCGAAAATAATATGTATCAATGTGCATTTGTATTGATTATAGAGCCTTGTATAAGAGAACCATAAAAAAAGTATCCCATTTCCAGGATAAATGAGTTGTTGTATGAGCTACTTGGCACAATATACTTCACTAAAATTTATTTGCGCTCTAGATACCATCGAATCAGGATGAGGGAACATGACATACATAAGACAACCTTCAGATGCCACTGTGGGCATTATGAGTTCCTGCGCCAACCACCATCCAATTATGCATGAACCATGTGTTCAAAAAATAGCTGAGGAATTTTCTAATCATATTCTTTGATGATTTTTTTTATTTATAGTAGAACATGGTGTAAGTTTTAAACCTGCGAAGTAAAGCAATGCATATATTTATTCTTAAGCAATACAAAAATTAATCAATGGCTCATACACAAAATACACAGAGATCTTTACCGGAAACCCTCAACCGGGAAAACCTTTCTTTTTCATTATATCGAATTTCACCA
>JZKD02S0643776.1:123694-137593 GCA_000966675.3 Picea glauca
TTTTAGGTATTCCGTAGATACCAAAACCCTAATCCCTTAATCCGGGATTAATTTACAAATCAGCTAAAAATAGAAAAATCCGCTAAAAATAGCAAAAACCGCCCAAAAAAAAAAACGATCCCTAGGTGAAGGGATCGTCAGATGCAGTCGTCGTATATGACGCACCCACACACACACACATGCAAAGAATATAACACATACCCAACACATGGGAGGATCACCACAAACATGTGGATGAGATCTTGAGCATCATGGGAAAACAATCACTATATGGAAAGGAATAAAAATGTGAATTTGGAATGCCCGAGGTTCTCTATTTGGGACACATTATTGGAGAAAAGGGGGTACATTTTCACCAAGAAAATATCCAATCAATCATTGATTGGTCCACACCCATAAAACTCACAGAGCTCAAGGGGTTTCTTGGTATTTGTAGTTATTACATGATTTTTTTCAAGGGATTCTATCAATTATGCGCACCCCTAATTGATTTGACTAGGACGGGTGCATTTAAGTGGAGTAATGAGGCACAATTAACATTTGACAAATGAAGAAGGTGATGAAAACTTGTCCAGTATTATCCTTACCATATTTTTCTTAGCCATTTATCTTGGAGTGTGATGCATCAGGTGAGGGTGTTGGAGTTCTCATGCATAATAGACATCCCATTGCCTATGAGAGCCTCAAATTGAGGGGGCTTGAGTTTCTATACACCATTTATGATAAGTAAATGCTAGCCATAATGCATGACTTGGCCAAATTTAGGCAATATCGGGTTGGAGCGAAATTTTTGATTAGGACAGATCATAATAGCCTCAAGTACTTTCTTGAGAAGAAGGATGTTAATGAGAGACATCAAATATGGGTGAGTAAGATTCATGCACATAAATTTGACATAGAATATGTCAAGGAAAAAAATAATGTTGTAGCATATTCCTTATCTACAATACCCTCAACCTACTCCATGTTAGAGATATCAGTTGATTGGAAATCTCATCTATTGGTGGAGTACTCCAAAAATAAGATTGCATGTGAGTTGATGGATGTACAATTACAGGATGACAGGTATATGATTATATATGACATAATCTATTACAAGGGAAGGATCTATCTAGTTCTTGAATCCTTGTTGAAGAAAAGGGTGCTTCAAGCATTTCATGATTCATCATTAGCAGAGAATCAAGGATTTATTAAAACATATAGATAGATAAGAGAAATTTTTTCTTGGAAGGGTCTCAAGGGAGATTTCATGCACCACATCAAGGAATGTACCACTTTCCAATAGAACAAACATGAGCACACTCACCCAACAAGTCTATTACAACCTCTCCCCATTCTAGAGCATAAGTGGGAGAGTGTGTTTATGGATTTCATTACAGGAGAGTGTGACAAAATTTTCTCACTTTTTCGTCATCTCCATGGACTTTAGCGCATCTCGGGTGGTAGATCTATTTTTCAGGGAAGTCTTCAGATTGCATGAATTACCCAAAATGATTGTGAGTGATAGGGACAACATATTTATGAAAATATTTTGGCAGGAGATATTTCGACTAGAGGGTACATATTTAACCCCTAGAATTAGCTACAATCCACAAACAGATGGGAAAATTAATATAGTAAACAAGTGGGTGGAAGGTTACCTCCAAAACTATGTGGCAGGAAAACACAAAGCGTGGGTCAAGTGTATATACCTGGGTGAATATTGCTACAACACCACTCACCACATGTCTATTGGTATGTCACCTTTCAAATCCTTATACAATTATGATCCCTTCACTTTTGTTGAGATTGTGTTTGGAGATAGTAGAGCCCCTATGGATAAGGAGTAGATATAGCAAAGTCAATACATTCTAAAAGAACTCAAAGACCATTTGAAAAGGGCTCATAACTAGCATAAGTTATATGCAGACATGCATAGAGTGGATCACACTTTTTAGGCGGAGGACTTGGTATATTTGAGGCTAAAACCATACATACATGCATCCATTAAGAAAAATGGAACTGAGAAGAAAAAAATTTGTTTCTATGGGCCTTACAGGGTGAAAATGAAGGTTGGGGAAGTTTCATATGAATTAGAGCTACTGTAGGGAAGAAAAATACACAATGTCTTCCATGCATCATGCCTAAAGAGGGCATTGGGGAAACATCTTGTAGCTACGAAGAGCTACCTCCAGTTGATGAAGAAGGGAGCTTGATTTTGATTCCATAGGATGTTTTGGAGGTGAGGGAGAAACAACTAAGGAACAAGGACATCAAGGAATACTTAGTCAAATGGAAATTGTTTTCTATAGAATATGTCACTTGGGAGAGTGAACAGGTGCTACAACAAACATATTCAAAATTGGTTGTGGGCAAGCAATTTCTATTAGGGGATATTGTAATGTTCCCCTTGTTGGACATAGTGTCATTGATGTATTTTCATTGATGTCAACAACTGATGTCATTATGTTATAATGATGAGTTGGTATGAACAAAGTGTAGAAGAATCTACCTATATCTTAGGAGAGGTAGCATGCAAAAAATCCATGTACATAAGGACTAACAAAGTCCAAGGATTAAGAGCTCAACAGGGTTAGAGACTAAAGATCAGTGCATAAATAAATGCAAAAAAATAGATCAGAAGCTCAACATCCGATGATGCACATAAAGTTAAGAAGGGAAAGCGCAGTGCATAAACGTGACCAGGATCGAAATCCCCATGGAACAAACTAGGACCATTGGATACACAATCACCAAATCAAGGGCAGGGATTGATTGCGGAGTGCGAAGGGAGAATTAAACATCACGTTATTTCCAATCCCACAATTAGTCTAGATCGTCAGATTACAAGAGAAGGACCGTTGGAGGACTGGTCAATGACAAGATTAAGTCGTGACCGTTGGATATGAAAGCGTCAGATCAAGGGTAGTGATTGATTGCTAAGAGTGAAGGTAGAATTAAACAACACATTATTTCCAATCTCGCAAGTAGTCTAGACCATTAGATGTCATTGATTCAAAGATCGACGTCTGTGGTTGATCCACCAACAATCGCACAACATCAATTGTGGAGTTTGGGCGACGGGATAAACCATGCAAAATTTATAGTTCTGCAATCCACAACGACTATCAATGGTCACCTGCAAATAGATCTATGGTTGGCATCAGTTCCACTACCAAATGAATAGTTTCCGTTGTGGAACTCGACGATATTTTTAAACGTCGTGCTAGTTGAGGACCCCGCAATCATCTCTGATCGTTGATTTGCTCCAAGATCATTCTCAACCATTGGATCAAGTTGAGTAGAAGGACAGAGTAAGTCATAAAGAAGGACCATTAGATCTGGAGAATACATGATGACCATTATATCCAGGAGGAGGACGTGTGCCACATCGAGAGATCCACATCAACAAGGACACATGACACAATCAGATAATAACAAGTGCCAAGATGAAATTGGCATTTTAGGTACATGTAAATCATGAATCTAAGTGACACATGGAAGCCACTTGACTAGTGCCAAGTCACAAGTGACGTCCGCAGCTATGTCACTCCGAGAGTATGTACTTCGAGAGTTTCGCCACAAGCAAATTCCCAGAGTCCCGAAGTTCCAAAATGATTGAGAACCATTCATCGTGCAAGTGAAATCCAACCATCCAATCTACTTCGAAGAAATGAACTTCAGAAGATTGAAGGCGTGTGTAAAATAAATCACCCGAAGCGCCGAAGGCTGAATTTAACGCTAACCATTGATCTAATTCGAGAGAATTCTCAACCGATGATCACGCGTATTGGAAGGATAGACTAAGTGGATGTGTTAACCAATAGCAAGCGGTCACCATTCCTTTACTACTTATTCGGTAGGTAACCACTTCAGAGGAATTGCTACTCCAGAATCCAATAGCCAAAAATACCCTAAGTTCTGAATTCTCAAAGTAAATGAGAACCGTTCACTCACCTGTAGATTAAGTCATGATCGTTGATTTGTTCGAAACCTATGGACAAGCCAAGATCGTCCGACTAATGGAAGAAAGAATATTGACCATCCGATCTGTTTCAACGAAATATACTCTGCAAGGTTTAATGATTACAAATATTAGAAATTGTTGAAACACCAAAGTTTTGAAGTGAATAATGGCCATCCATCTCAACCATTGATTAATTCATAAATGCTGGATTAAGTAGTAAAATATTGAGTAAGGATTGGATCCAACCCATTGATTTGGTTCTGGGAATCATGCCATCCATCAGATCAACCCGTGTGAGAGGTAACCATTTCGGGAAATTGAAAAACTATGGAAGTTTAGATGATTGTCAAATAAAACTCGCCGAACGATGAAATACAGAGAACTAGGTTCTATCCCCCAGTCATGGGTTACAAACACATAATCCATAAGGCACTAGGAACATCTCTTAGACAATAAGCCCATGATTTTGCGCAGATGGTCACATGTAACTGGTTTGAAGGAAGCGCCTCTACAAAATTTGATTTCTACAATATAAGCAGAGACATGAAATTAAGTTAAATGAAATTGATCCATACCTGTGATCAATTAATGAAAATCATTTTCATTAAATTGAAAAGGCTTCTCGATAATATTTGAATAAATAAAAACAAACAATATTATTGTTAATGAAGAGGTGTGATGGTCCAAACAAAGGGACATAATGTTTTATATCTCACACCATTTGGAAGAGTATATAAATGCGAAAGAGTGGTAGAAGAAAGTGCCTCTGTAGTCGAGATAAGAAGATCAAAATAGAAGCAGAGTCCAAGAAGAATAATTGTTGGTTCGTATGAAGTGAGGGTGGAAGGGAGGAGCATGGAAGGATTCACATCCTTACTAAGAAAATTGTAAAAGATAAGGGAGTTGGAGCTTCCTGTCCCCTAAATTCAAGGGAGTTGGTGTTTCCTAGGGTTGGTGCCCTAAAGACGAGGGAGTTGGTGCTTCCTAGGGTTGGTTCCCTGAATAAGGAGATCTATGTCTCGTAGAGTTGGTGATCTAAAAAGGATTGGTGTCCTTCACTATTCTTTATAAAAAAAAAACTTGTAATTCCTGTTAAATACATTTATATAATTGATTTTGCATACAATTCATTGTTGATTCATTCTGGTAATCAATAAAATATAAAAAGTAACTGCTAATTGTTAAAAAGGGTAATACTGATTTACCCCCCCTCTTAGTATTCCAACAATTGGTATCAGAGCGAGAGCCTTCAACACAGTCTAACAACTGAAAGGTAGATATTGAAGATGGATCAACAAGAGGGAATGTCTAACAACAAAGCACCATTGTTTAATGGAGGAGGCTATGCTCTATGGAAAATAAGAATTAAAAACTTCATGTTGGCTCTTGGTTTTGATATCTTACAATCTATTGTATATGGTTACACTGTACCAACTACTCCACCCAAAGACGCTGCAGGAATGAAAATCCGTAATGACAACTCAAGGGAAATTAATGAAATTATAGGAGGGTTGAATAATTCTATATGTGTGAAGGTTATGCATTGTGAATAAACCAAATAAATATGGGACAAGTTGGAGGTTGTATATGAAGGAGATGACAAATTCAGGGAAGCCAAACTACAGACCTATAGAACTCAGTTTGAAAATCTGAAAATGAAAGAAGAATAAAATATTGTTGAATACCTTCATAGGGTAGATGAAGTGGTTAATTCAATCAGAGCAACATGAGAAGAAATTATAGATAAACCTATTGTTAAAAAAGTACTAAGGTGATTACCTATGAGATATGATGCAAAGATTTCTTCAATTGAAGATAGATATGATCTAAACACACTCACAATTGATCAGCTTCATGGAATTTTTACAGCTTATGAAATGAGAACAAGGAATGATAAATCAACAAAAGATGAAACAACCTTTAAAGAATCTAAGACAAAGATGAGGCAGGAGAAAAAGACTAATGATAAGCTATCAGATATATCAGAAGTAGAATATGCCAACTTTATAAAGAAACTCCAGAAAGGATTTTGAAAATATAAAGGAAAATTACCTTTCAAATGTTTCAACTATGGAAAAATTGGACACTTTTCTAACAAATGTCTCTATCCCATACAAGAGAAAAATGATGAAGAAGTTCAAAACCAGGAAAACCAATACAAGAAATTGTTTTATAAGAAAAAGAAAAACTTCTACTCGAAAGAAGACATCAACTCTTCAGACATGAGTGAAGATGAAAATTCAGATCTTTTGTTTATGGGAATGAAAACTCAATATGATAAACATTCAGAAGATGAAGAAGAAGGGAACTTCGAAGAAGAAATCCTTAGTGTAGTTGAAGAACTAGGAATAACTAAAAAACAAAACAAGGTACTAAGAAGAGAGCTTCTAGAGATTAAAGAAGCTACTAAATCAAGAGAGAGGGAAGTTTCCAAAACCATCAAGGAGTCAGAACAAACCATCAGTGATTTGAAGTCACAACTCATGGAAGCTAATAAAACTGAAGAAGTCATTTTCAAAAAACTTAGTGATAAAACACAAGCATGTGAGAAACTAGAAGCTGAAATTAAGATGCTAAAAAATGAACTTGAGAAAGAAAAGAAGAGATCAAACTTTGGAAATAGTTCAAAGATCTTGGATGAAATTCTTAGTAGTCAATTTTCACCAAACAACAAGACTAGTTTGGGATACACCCAAGACTCAACTTCTATATCACAAGGATCTGTCAAAAGACCAATTAGTTATGCAGATTCTCTAAAGGGATCCTTAAGAAGAGAAGATAATAAGGCAAATATGATACCATTGAACACTGTTCCAGATAAGCATAAATCAACATTCCCTACTAAAGTAAAAAATGACAGGAAGAATACAATCACCAGAAGGAATCCCCCTAATAAATATATATTCATTGGATAGTGTTACTCTTGCAATAATTTTAGACATAAGACAATACACTGCAAAGCTTATGAACAAGACAATAACAAGAAAATCGAAAGATATAAGAACAATAGGTACAATATAGAGAAGAGAAACTACAACTCATTTAATCCTTTGCAAAACTTCAATATTGAATGTAAAAAATGCAACAACTATGGTCATAAAACCAGAGAATGTAGATTACCAATGCAATCCCTAAAAATAGGAAACCCTAACAAACAAAATAAGAAAACATGGAAAATAAACTCTGAAGTACCAAACAAGAAATATGTTGAAAATATTTCTCTTGAAATTGATGAAGTTAATAATATGAGATTGATGGGTAAAACTTCTAATAAAGAATATAATAATCAAATCTATGCATCTAAAGTAAATCAAACTCAAGACATGAATACTCCTAAAGAAAAATCTGACACAATTCCAAAACTTGATAATGTCATACAAGAAGATTATCCATTACCCAACAAATGGAAATTAATAGAGGAATATTCTCAAAACAAGGATAAAGAATCTTTTGGTGCACATAATAGTGACATTGATAATGAATCTTCAACAATAGAACAACCAGAAGAATTGAGTGATGATTATATCAGAAAATTTTCAATCCTATTTTAATGGTCCACTGAAACTCCTTCTTAAAGAAAAATTAGAAACAAAGAAGGGAATGAGAAATTAGGGAAGACTTAAAAATCATTCCTGTTGATTCTCCTATGAGAATTGAAGCACATGAAAATGAATATGATCATCAAAAGAATCATGGTTTGATGATATAACTCCATGCAGGATCTAACATAGTTTATTACAGGTCTTCCTCTGCCTAGGAACAATACAGGTTATGTATTGGTCTCAGAATTGTTATAAATGGAAAAACCCTAAATGGAAGTTACTATATGAGAAAGAAATGGAATGAATGGAAAATTATGCAACAATGAGGTGATAATGAACATAGACTGAGTACAATTCTTAAAATGAAAAGACTAGAAACTGAAATTTCAGAGACAATGGTTGTGATAGAGAAAATCTGAAAGAGATATTGGCTGGTCGATGCGTGCCTGAGTTGTTTGGATAACTAGATCAATTCTAGTTGAATAGATTACATTCTATCATCAAGATAAGTCATGTGGCAAGGAAAGTATAAAGTCTCTCAGATGACTTTGAGAAGTAGTGTACAATAAATAAACATCTTGGATAAAGATGGATACATCTAGTTAGAGATCGATGAGAAACAATGGACATGTCAAAAGGTCATTTGAAAAGTATAAGCTTCAGTTTCTCAGTGTTCCAGTAGGACAAAAATATCTACAATGGAAACAATAGGATGTATATAGTGGTATACATGGCATCTTGTAGAGATGACAAGAGGATAGATCTTGTCAGGAAGAACTACCCTTTTTAGAAACAATTGGGAAGAGAAGTTAGAATCATAGAGAGAAGATTGATAGGGGGAGTTACCCGAGTTTAGATTCTGGTCAACATTATACAAATAGACAAATATTAATCATAGGGGGAGAAACCCTTTTCCATTGATGTCAAAGGGGGAGAGTAACTTCATAGAGAAAAACATCATCACAGGGGGAGTTTGTCTACGAAGTTAGAGTGTTTCCCTCAATGACAAAGGGGGAGATTGTTGGACATAATGCCATTGATGTATTGTCATTGATGTCAGCAAATGATTTCATTACATTATAATGAAGATTTGGTATGAACAAAGTGTAGAAGAATCTACCTATAGCTTAGGAGAGGTAGCGTGCATAAAACCCATGTACAGAAGGACTGGCAAAGTCCAAGGATTAAGAGCTCAGAAGGGTTAGTGATTGAAGATCAACGCATAAATAAATGCCGAAAAACAGATTAGAATCTCAAGATTCGATGATGCACATAAAGCTTAGAAGGGAAAATGCATTGCAGAAACGTGATCAAGATCGAAATATCCATGGGACAAACCAGGACCGTTGGATACGCAAGCGCCAGATCAAGGGCAGTGATTGATTGCAGAGTGTGAAGGGAGAATTAAACAACGCGTTATTTCCAATCCCATAATTAATCTAGACTATCATATTACAAGAGAAGGATCGTTGGAGGACTAGTCAAAGATCAAATCAAGTTGTGACTGTTGGATATGCAAGCACCAGATCAAGGGAAGGGATTGATTATGGAGAAAAAAGGGAGAATTAGACAACGTGTTATTTCCAATCCCACAATTAGTCTAGACTGTTAGATGTCATCGATTCAAATATCGATGACTGTGGTTTATCCACCAACAATCGCACAACTTCCATTGCAGAGTTTGGGTGACAGGATAAACCATGTGCAAATTACGGTTCCACAATCCACACTGACCGTCGATGGTCACCCTCCAATAGATCTATGGTTGGCATCAATTCCACCACCAAATGAGCAGTTTCCATTATAGAACTCGATGATAGTTTTAAACGTTGTGCTGGTTGAGGACCCTGCAATCATCCCTGATCGTTGATCTACTTTGAGAGAATTCTCGACCGTTGGATCAAGTTGAGTGGAAGAACATATTAAGTCATAAAGAAGGACCATAAGATCTGGAGAATACATGATGACCATTAGATCCAGGAGGAGGATGTATCCCACATTAGGAGATCCACGTCATCAAGACCACATGGCACAATAAGATAATGACAAGTGTCAATATGAAATTGGCATTTCAGGTACGTGTAAATCATGAATCTAAGTGACACGTGGAAAACACTCGGCTAGTGCCAAGTCACAAGTGACGTTTGAAACTACGTCACTCCGGGAGTATGTACTTCAGAGTTTCACCACCAGCAAATTGCCAGAGTCCCGAAGTTCCGAAATGATCGAGAACCGTTCATCGTGCAAGTAAAATCCAACCATCCGATCTACTTCAGAGAAATGAACTTTGGAAGATTGAAGGCGTGTGTAGAAGAAATCACACGAAGCGCCGAAGGCCGAAGTTAACACTAACTGTTGATCTAATTCAGGAGCATTCTCAATCGATGATCAAGCGTAGCATAAGGATAACGTAAATGGAGGTGTTAACCGACAATAAGAGATCACCACCGCTTTAAGAATTATTCGATAGGTAACCACTTTGGAGGAATTGCTACTCCAGAATCCAGTAGCCACAAACACTCGAAGTTCCAAATTCTCGAAGTAAACGAGAACCATTCACTCACCTGTAGATCAAGTCATGATCGTCGATTTGTTCGAAACCTCTGGAAAGGCCAAGATCGTATGACTAACAGAAGAAAAAATATTGAACGTCCGATTTGTTTCAGCGAAATATACTCCAGGAGTTTTAATGATTACAAATATTAGAAATCGTCGAAACGTCGAAGTTCCAAAGTGAATAATGGCCATCTATATAAACTGTTGATTAAGTCATAACCAATGGATTAGCACTAAAATATTGAGTAAGGATTGGATCCAGACTATTGATTTGGTTATGGGAATCATCCTAGCCATCATATCAACCCGTGTGAGAGGTAACCATTTCGGGAAATTGAAAACTCTATAAGTTTAGATGATTATCAAAGAAAAATTGCCGAACGTCGATATTCAGAGAACTAGGTTCTATCCCCCAGTCATGGGTTACAAACACATTAGCCATAAGGCGTTGGGAACATCTCTTAGAAAATAATCCCATGGTTTTTCTTAGATGGTCACATGTAATTGGTTTGAAGGAAGTGCCTCTACAAAATTTGATTTCTGCAATATTTGCAGAGAAATGAAACTAAGTTAAATGAAATTGATCCATACCTATGATCGATTAATGAAAATCATTTTCATTAATTGAAAAGGATTCTCGATAATATTTGAATAAAGAAAAAAAAAACGAGATTATTGTTAATGAAGAGGTGAGATGGTCCAAACAAAGGGACACAATGTTTCATAGCTCACAGCAATTGGAAGAGTATATAAATGAGAAAGAGTGGTGAGAAGAAAGTGCCTCTGTAGTCCAGATAAGAAGATCAAAACAAAAGCATATTCCAAGAAGAAGAACTGTTGGTTCTTATGCAGTGAGGGTGGAAGGGAGGAGCATGGAAGGATTCATATCCTTACTGAGCAATTTGTAAAATATAAGGGAGTTGGAGCTTCCTAGGGTTGGTGCCTTAAATTCAGGGGAGTTGGTGCTTCCTAGGGTTGGTTCCCTAAAGACGAGGGAGTTGGTGCTTCCTAGAGTTGGTGCCCTGATGAAGGGGATCTGTGTCTCCTAGAGTTGGTGCTCTAAAAAGGATTGGTGTCCTTCACTATTATTTATAAAAAAAACTTGTAATTCATGTTAAATATATTTATATAATTGATTTGGCATACAATTCATTGTGGTAATCAATAAAATATAAAAAATAACTGCTAATTGTTAAAAAGGGTAATACTGATTCACCCCCACCTCTCAGTATTCCAACACTCCTCTTCTTGACAAGAACATTAGAAGACTTAGTAGTCTAGTCACCCCTCTAGACTATAGTCTCATGGGTAAAAGAGGGCTAGGAGGCACAAAAGGGTCACTGAGGAGCTAAATGTTATATTATTAAAGTGACTTTGGTAAAAGAAGAAAAATGGTTATTTGACTTAGAGGAGAAAGTAAAGCAATAAACTTAGGCATCAATAAAGTAACTCAAGTGAAAATTAGAATATGGAGGTATAAAAGAGAGAGGAGGGCACCTCACTCCTTATTCATGTCATTTTCTATTATTGCTTCTTGAGCTATGTAGCTTACATTTTGAGGCTTTTGAGTAAACAAACCCTAGAGATCAACAAGGAGGTGAAACATTCATCTGCTCCTGATACAAGCTTGGTCAAGGTGGTGAAATATTCCACCCTCACCATTATATTCAACTACAAATTGGTTTCTACAATGGACTGAAGAGGCAGGGCACATATCTGGAGGTTTTCTGTAGGTAGGGTGCACTGTTGGAGATAGACTAATTCAATTGTGTCAGTGGAAGGGAGATCTAAGGAAAAACTCATTCCTGGAGGGTTTTCCTGCCTTATAGTATTTTTTCTCATCTATTGTTGGATGGTTTCTTCTGCATATTTATTTATTGTGGCTCTTGGGAAAATTTCTGAAGAGGGGCACACTGTCCCTTGGGTAGTCAGTGCGTTGGTGCGTTAGATCTATGATTTTGGATGAGGGATATCTTCATATGCACTCTACATCTACAGATCTACAGTTTGGCAGTATTTTACAGGGGTTTGAGGGATTTCTTGAAGGAATCCAAATTTCTTAGGTTGCTACGTCTAGTTGGGGTGCATCTCAGCCAGATCTGGAGGTGTCAAGGCTTCAAGGGAAATAAATTGATCTTGTATTGACTTTCATGTTGTTACTGAAGAAATTTTAGGACTCAAATATTCATCTCTTTGTATCTTGGTGGAATATTCATCCCAAAATTATATATCTATACTATCTTATTCCAAATCTGTATATCTCATGTATGGAGGTCAACTTATTATCTAAATAAAGGTCAGATATGAAGTTATTTGGGAATTCTGTTGCATTATATTTCTTGTATCTTGTTATTTCCATCTTTTTTGTGTTATATTCATCCATAATTTTCTATAAAACTCAACCAAACATCTCTAGCACAACTTTGAGATGTAAACCTACAAAACATATTCAAACAATCAAACAAACAGATCATAAATAAACCCCTAGTTCCTAGCGAATCTGCTTGGGAACATTACACAATGATTTCTATCTTTTCATTAATACATAATAAAATAAAACAATCTCCTCAAGGGACTATAGTGTCTTATCTCACTCCTTAGGAAATCTTGGTAGCACCACTCCACTCAATATCACTCTATATAAGCTTAACTAGTGTGCCTCCCTTCCTAAGTAAAACTTGAAAATAAAGGGAATAATGGTTACAAAAGTAACGACTGATAATATCTTTCATGAAAGGAATCATCCATTACATGTAACACATAATTTATTCTCAAGGGATGCACCCTACTTAGCATGTCTAACTCCCATCATAAATATGAAATTACGTGTATGAGGAATGCATCATCGATATTATGAATTTTCCATAACCTTACATTGATAAAAAATAAAATATACCAAATTTCATAAGTGTAAGGAATCTATAATATGGGTGTAGGGGAATCTCTTCCACTAATATGGATTGGATCATTATATTATTCGTCATCTATATCAATGATTTCAAAGTGGAAAAAAATGGAATAATCAACTTGCATGGTCATTTTAGTGGTAGGTCCCAGTTTGGAAAATTGGGGTCGGAAACCTTTCAGAACCATTTTGAGCCATTAAACGAATTTTTTTGGGGGTTATAGTGTATAAATATTGTTCACACACCCTTGATGGTGTTCTACACTCTAATAATTTTCCAACGGTATAGACCATGCATCAATCAAAGCTTGTATGAAAAAGTTATGCCTCCTGCAAGTTGACCTATCGTGTTGACCACCATGGTATGAGATTATGCCACGTTTGTTGATTAAGGTTGGTTGTCAATGATGTCAACCCTTGAAGAAAGCCCCGTAGCACAAATGTTTGGGTAATTTTTGATGTAAATATGACTCATTATTGTTTTTTCATGGTTGATAAGAAGTAAATATGGATGAACTCCAATGTGGTCCCCTTATGGTGAAAGCCCTCACAGGAAGACGCTTTGTGGAGTAAGAGAACCCATGCTTAATTGTGGAATAATGAGATGAAGGAAAGTGATTTTTTCAGGTAAAATATCCTATATGGATATTGCTTGTCATGTCATTTCCGGTGGTATGTGGAACGTCACATAATTCCTCACGGTTAGAGTGTTATGGCCATGAGAAGTTGGAGACCCCAGGTTTGGGTAATTGACCTAAGTTTGTTTGATGGGTAACAGTATGAGTTATGATATATTTTTAGATAATACTATTCTATATGAATAGTACATGTCATTCCATTTCTGGTGGTATGTAGAACGTCACATAACTCCTCACGCTTTGAGAGTTATGGCCTTACGAAGTTGGAGGACCCTCATATGTCATCTAGAAGCCCCAAAAGGTCAAAGTAAT
>JZKD02S0643776.1:202228-213896 GCA_000966675.3 Picea glauca
CTGTAAGCATATTTCAGTCATTTGTTATTAATGAAATGAAGTCTTATTTCCGCTGCATATCTGCGTTTATGTGTATTTCTGTATTTCATTGTGTTCCTACATAAATCCGGATCAGATATGTTGGTAGACATATATCAATGGATCGTGGGGGATCTAGGTATTGCACCTACATGAATGCCAACAAATGATTGGAAAAAGTTGGATCAAAAGGCGAACATCACAATCTGATTGTGTCTTTCAGATTCAATATTACTAAATGCATCAGGGGAAGCTACAGCCAAGGATTTATGGGATAAGTTGGGGAAATTATATCAGTCTAAGTCCATGGTAAATAAAGTGTTCACGCGGAAGAAGCTGTATAGCCTGAGGATGAGAGATGGAGACTCTGTGACAGAGCATTTGAACACTTTCAATACTATGGTAAGTCAATTATTATCTATTGAGATTAAAATTTCAGATGAAGATAAGTGTATCGGTTTAATATGCTCTTTACCAAACTCGTGGGATAGTCTGGTTGTGGCCATAGGTATTAATACAACTACCTTGAGTTTTGATGATGTGGTATCATCCTTGTTGTTAGTGGAGATGAGACATAAGAACAAAAAGAGAACACATGCATTATTTGTGAGAGGATGCTCCTAGGAAAGAAATAGATCTAAGTCCTCAAGGGGGAGATCTAAATCTAAGGGTAGATCTAAATCTCTCAAATTTTTTGTAAAGGTATGCTAGAGATGTGGAAAAGAAGGGAACTTCAAGAATAAATGTAGATCCTAAAACGTTGAGAGAGTGAAGGGGTATGAAGGTGCTCATTCTATAGAAGAAAATACCTCCAAGGAAGAAGGAGGGGGTGTGTACTTGAATTCTTCAAGAAAACATGAAGATGATGAGGCATGTATGGTTGACTTAGGTGCATCCTTTCATATGACTCCCCACAAGGAGTGGTTATGTGAATATAAAATGTATGCTGGAGGTAATATTTTCCTAGGGGATGACTCGAAAACTAAAATTATAGAAAGAGGAAGAGTCAAGTTGAGGCTCCTAGATGGGAGGATTTGAACACTGCCTAGTGTTCTGCACATCCCAGGATTGGCCAAAAATTTGATTTCTGTAAGAAAAATGGATGATGCAGGGGTAAAAATAGTATTTGAAAAAGAAACTTGCAGGATGGGTCGGATTGGAACTATGTATAAGTTGCAAGGAATCACTATTAGTGATGGGTGTAATAGTTCCATTGTTCCTGATATTGGAGCTGAAGAAGAAAAAACTCCTACAGTCTCTGGAGAAAAGGTTATGCTGTGGAATCAAAGACTGGGGCATATCAAAGAGAAGGGTCTTGGAATACTACATGATATAGGTATGGTTGAAGGTATGTCTAACTTCTCTCTAGATTTTGATTTATGTGAGCATTGTGTATATGGGAAGCAAAATCAGGTAAGATTCCCTTCTAGTGCAACGGGGGCAGAAGGAATTTTACATCTAGTGCACAGTGATGTGTTTGGATCTCTGTCGATTCCATCATTGGGAAAATATGTGTACTATGTATAATTTATAGATGACTTATGGAGGAATACTTGGATATATTTCCTCAAGAATAAATATGAAGTCTTTGACATGTTTAAAGAGTTTAAGGCACTTGTTGAGAATCAAACAGAGAAAAAAATTAAGGTGCTAAGGAAAAATAATGGTGGAGAGTTTTGAGGGAATGAATTTGAAGAATCCTATATGAAATGCGGTATAGAAAGGTAGAAGTTTACTCCTTATACAACTATGAAGAATGGAGTTACAGAAAGGATGAACAAGACAATGATGGAAAAATCAAGGTGCATGCTTAGTGGTGCCAGGTTAGGGAAAGAATTCTGGGCAGAGGCAGTGGGTACTACATGTTACTTGGTCAATCGATCATCCTCATCAACATTGGATGACAAGACTCCAAATGAGGTATGGACTGGTAAGAAACCCTCTTTCACAATTCCCAAGGTATTTGGCTGTGAGGCCTATGTTCATGTTCCAAAGGAAAACATGAGTAAGCTTGATAAGAAGGCTGAAAAGTGTATCTTTATTGGGTATAAAGATGGTATCAAAGGTTATAATATTTGGAACCCATAAACTAAGAAGGTTGTGTATAGAGAAATGAAATGTCAAATAGGAAGTCCTACCAAGTAAGGAAGAGCCAAAGAAGAAAGAGTTTGAGTTAAAGGATGATGAATCAAACTCATAGAAGAACATGAATTAGAAGAAGAAGATCCTCATACTCTAGTATTGAGGAGATTGGTTCGAGAAAAAAGGCTATCCGAAAGGTATACTCCACCTGATTTTCGTTCAAATTTTTCTTTGTCTATTACTGATGATGATCCTGGAACTGTTAGGGAGGTAGCAGATTCAGAGGATGGAAAAATTTGGAAAAAGGCCATTGTTGAAGAAATGGTAGCCTTGGATAAGAATGAGGCTTGGAATATAGTGGAGTTTTTTAATGGAAGAAGTCCCATTGGAAGCAAATGGGTATTTAAAAAGAAGTCGAATGAAGAAGGCAAAGTGGAGAAATACAAAGCTTGGTTAGTAGCAAAGGGTTATTGCCAGGTTTAGGGAATTGATTTTGGTGAGATTTTTTCTCCTGTTTCCAAGTTAACCTCTATTATATTTATGTTATCTATTGCTGTTGCGTTTGATTTTGAAGTTTAACATATGGGTGTGAATACAACATTCCTACATGGTGATTTGGAAGAAGGAACCTACATGAAGCAACCATGAGGATTTGTTGTGAAGGGAAAGAAGGAGATCGTATGAAAGCTGAAAAAGTCCTTGTATGGTTTAAAATAATCACCAAGGATGTGGTATCAAACACTTGATACTTATATGTTGGGACTTGGCTTCACAAGAAGCAAAGTGGAGAAATGTGTGTGTTTCAAATTAATTGGTGATCATTCGATTTATTTGGTCTTGTATGTGGATGACATGTTGCTGATAGGAAACAACAAGGAGATTATCTAGGATGTGAAAAATCAGTTGTCCTCTAAATTTGACATGAAGGATATTGGTGCTCCAAATTTCATTTTGGGCATGGAAATTAAAAGAGATCGGGAAAATAATAAACTCTGGTTAAATCAGAGAAAATATGTTGAGACAATATTGTAGAGGTTTAATATGTAGGAATGTAAAATGGTTAGGGTCCCTATTCCCATAGGTTTAAATTTATCTTTGGATCAGTGTCCCAAGACATAGGAAGAGGAGGAGGACATGTCTCATGTTCCATATGCGAGTGCTGTTGGTAGTTTAATGTATGGAATGGTTTGTACTAGACCAAAAATTTCACATGCAGTGGGAGTTTTGAGCATGAATATGTCAAAACCAAGGAAGGAGCATTGGACATCAGTAAAGAGAGTTTTTAGGTATTTGCGTGGCCCTACTAGTTATGGATTGTGCTACCACAGAAGACCAGGTTTGGATACAGTGTTGGACATACATGGATTTGTGGATGCAGGCTGGGTTGGAGATCTAGATCGTAGAATATATACAAGTAGGTATGCGTTTAACCTGTTTGGAGGAGCAATTAGATGGATGATAAAAAGACAGTTTGTCGTGGCAATTTCAACTACAAAAGTTGAATACATGGCAGACACTCATGCAAGTAAGGAATCATTATGGTTACAAAGATTGTATTCAGGTATTGGGTTGGTACAACAAGCTGTAAGGATAGATTGTGATAGTCAGAGTGCAATTTTTCTCGTGAAGAACCCAACTTATCATTCAAATACAAATCATATTGAAGTTAAATATCACTTTGTGAGAGACATGGTTGAAGAAAAGAAGGTGTTGCTGATGAAGGTGGACACTTTGAAGAATGTTGTAGATTCATTAACAAAATATGTGAGCACTGAGATGTTCTCTTGGTGTAGAGGATCTATGGGAATTGCTTCCTTGGATTGTTGACTATGTAACCTTGTAACCCCCTGTATGCAAAGAAAACAACAAGTGGGAGAATGTTGGGTATGTGTTATATTCTTTGCACGACTTGGCAATTTTTTTGGTAGTTTTTTGCATCCATTTTGGGAGGTTTTTTGGCACATGGTTTTCGCCGATGGTTTTTATTTCAGGTTAAGGAATTAGGGTTGTTGACTAATCAAGGTTATTGGATTAGTGTTTGGGATTCTATGGGATCCTATATGTATATTGTATTGTAAATAATGTATGATGAGATGAATATAGAATATGTGGGTTTTTCGTGTTTGGGTTTCCAGGGGAAACATCTCTGTGTAATGTGTGTATTTTCCATTATATCTTTTCTGTTCTTTTATTGAAAATGTGTTTGTAGTAAATAATTGTACAAGGTTAAAATATACACATAGAGGGAACCCTTGTAAAGGATTTGGGGGTCACAATGATTTTTTTTCATTCCAATTGAGCCACAAAGAGGAAAAATCTCCTAGCATGAGAGATTATCTTCCTACATTTCTCACGAGTGATCGAAGAGACCATGTTTGTCAGGGATAACTATGGTATCATCTAGAATTAATTTTCCATAGTAATAATGACACTAAGGGGCCTACTCTGATAAACAACATGACGCTTCCACATATATAGCTATTATAAATGAACATCAAAAACTTCAAGCAGGGAAATGCCATGCAATACCTCATCCTTGAAGGATCAATGTCATATTCCATGCATTGTTTATAGATGTAGTTGTCTCATCCCTAGCTAAGTGAATTGGTCATGTATCATTGGGGGTGTGGTGTCATTCATAGTGACATCCTCTTGACTACCTTTAGTGATATAAAGTTCTTCTCCTTGCTATGGTTAATAATGATGTCCCTTTCACCCACATTTGTGATTGGAAGAGGTGCTCACATTCCTTGGTCTCCTTTGGTTCCTCTTGTTGGATCTGTTGATGGGTCCTAGATCCCTTTAATTCAACAGTAGGAACCAAACCCACCACTAAGGCCCAATTAGACTCTACAACATTTAATAGTGGAATGGTTCAATAGATCTTGCGATCCAACCAATTTATCGTTGGGCTTTACATTTTCTTGTGAAGGCTCCTCCTTCAGTTTGGACTTTCTCTTTTTGTATTTTCTCTTAGGTGGGACCGATATGAGATGTAAGATGGTATAAACCAAATTGGAAACAAATAGGATTAAGTTTAACTACTGGGGAAGAGACTGATCTTGGGATAACATGCTACTCAAGCATGCAGACAAATTTTTTATACCACAGACCTAGTACTAATACGTTAACCATGTGAGCATCCAATCACTTTCTTAGATACTGATTATCAGAAAGAAAAAACATATGAGATAATATAATGGCAAGTAAAATAATTCACCTACTCTAATAATCCATCACATAATAACACAATGATTCATCTTCATCATAAAGAAAAGAACTGTAAAATATTGCATCAGATTACTTAACAATAGATTCAATAGCTCTTACTCATTACAACATCCATTCATGAAACGAGATAGGAAATAATTCTTCTCCACGTACAATAATAGATGCAGTTGATGAAAATATAACTTGTCTCTGGTCCAGAAGGACTTCTCAATTAAATCTAGCTTGGAAATAGTTCTTAACAAACCAAAAAAGGGAGTTTCTTGTAGCAACCATCGACCTCTAACTAATTGGTCGATGTTCTTATTTATAACATAGAATTAATTGAAAATAACGGCTAAGTATAGATAAGTAAAAAAAATTCACCATGTGGTGTTCTCTTCTAACAGTTTTTTCCAACAGTCAAATCAAGATATCACTTGAAAGGGAGACTTTTCTCATACTCCGACCAACTGATGAACAACTCCTCGTAGGTTTGGGCATATGTAAATCTGTGTTGTTCCATCGAGGCTACATAAAATTCTCTGATCTCCACCGTATGTATCTGATACTTGACTAGACTAGCACTTAACTATTGAAGCACAACCCGTGCACTGATCGAATGTTCCAGAAATTGTTGCACCTGTCCTGGCATTTTGTCGGTCACCTTTGATAGTCTTTCGGCCCATGAAGAATATTTCTTGGCGTGCGCTTCGACTATGTCGCGCAAGTCAAAGAATTCATTGGGTGTGCCGAACTTGGGCAGTCCGATATCTTTCATCACCTAATTGATCTTAACCCAATGTCTCTTGCAATTGGCCCATTTCCCTTGAATTTCTCGGTGTGGTTCCCAAGACATTTTGGCCCAATACTCGGCTGATCGGTTTATACGTTCAAGACTATTTTATCTCAACACTTAGATGTTGTGCTCTTCTTTATCTCGACCCTACTGGACTGCACCAATGTAGTCGATTCTCTCTACGGCTTGCTGCTCTTTCTTGTACCATCGCTCCATATCCTTGCACATTGCGAGTGCCATGAGAGTATCCTCTCGGATTTCAGATATACTTGTGGTACATAAGTGTTGCTCATTTTTTAACTTTCTATAGGCCTCCTGGAATTCGCTCCTTAAATATATTGCGGTCTGCGTGGTTTCCTAATAATACTTAGCTAGATGACGCAAATGTTCCATTTATTTCAGGGTGGCGACTAGTTCCTTTTCATCCTTTTTTTCTCTATCTAGGGTGGTGTCCGAGATCGATCTCCCTACGCCGATAATTTTGGATGTAATCCTCCTTTTCTTGGTGGTCTGTTGGAAAATATCCTTCCTCTATCGATCATAGGCATTCACATATATATCGACTACCTCATCCACATGTTTAGGAATCTGTTGATCACCCCATGTGAGTGTGTTTCCCACACTTCCGGTGGTGTATATTTGTTCAATATCGGGTTCTTGAACTTCCTCATTGTGCTCCGAAGGCCTAGCCTCTGTTTGTTTCTTGTTGGGGATATAAATATCAAGCGAAATAGAGGTGTCGGGAATAGACTCGATACTTGTTCATCGACCGTTGAAACACCGATTTCCTTTTGCGAGGATCCTTCCTTTGGCTTGTCTGGTTCTGACTTGTCCTTTGAACTGTCTGCTCGGGTCTTTGGTGCATTGGGCCTCTTTGTGTTGAGGCCACTCTTGAATTCCTTTTATTTATGTGGGACCTCCTAGGTTTGGACCCCAGGAACATGAGAAGAAGTCTTATCAGGTCCATTTTCTTCTTGTACACGCACAGGGGTCCCGAGAGATACCTCCGGGCTCTCATCATCATCATATATATTTATTAACTTTATCAAGGGATTTGGTGTGCTTGTTTCTACTGATACGCGGACAATCTCTGGCCGATTCACCACATTCACCGATGACCCAGCCGGTAGCATTGTGAATTCAAGGTCATCGAACCTGACAGTTTCATCAACATCTATAAATTCAGGACCGCTTGTATCCACCTGGATTCTCTTTGGGTTATAGGCATATGATCCTGTTGTTTCTGGTAGGTCTGGCTTAGCTTGTAACTGATCAAACACCTGATGTTCCCATTCCAACATGAACAATCCCCTTTCCCGCACATCCTGTACCAAATGGATATCTTTGCCTTGTGCTTGGGCTATCAAGGGGGCTTTGACTGCTTCAGATGCTATCCTTTCTTCTCTAGCCCCGAGGGCCTCTTGAGCTGATTGTTCCAGGACTATCTCTTTCTCATCCCAACTCATGGCATTGAACCTAGTTGCCTTAGTGTCAGCCATCCTCACCATTATCGGCTCATCCCAGTTTTGATCATTTTCGATGAAGATCTCATCTTCAAACCTGTTATGGGCGTATGGCTAGTAGGATGATACTTGTGATGTGTTCTTCAGGACAAAACCTTTTGGGTCGTGCTTTTGAAAATGACTAGTATGGAATCAAAACTCCAATTGGATTAATCCTTCTTGCTTGGCTCGTGCGGTGTCCTTTACCATGTATAAACCTATATGAAATCCATAAGGTATGAATTCCCACTTCTTATCTTTTACCAGAGTAGCATTGCAACATTGCAGGATGGCATGATAACAAATTTCCCCTACTACTAGGCGATCGAGAACATACACAAGTAATAGGTGTGGTGCTCCAGTGGCTTCGAAAACCCTGATGTAGGTATCACGCTCATCTATGTACCAGTGGCCAACTTTTGATATAATCGTTTTGGCCACATATGACAACCTTGGGCACTCTTTCTTGAACAACAACAAATGAATATGTGCGTTAAATTGATCGCAGATGAGAGAGTAGGATTTCTTGTACCTGTTCTCCCACAAGATGCTGAATTATACATGGACCGGGAGTTCTGAGGCATGCCAACTCAGGTTCATTCGAACAAAGCCATTTTTGGCACATATGACATTCAGTAAATAAGAATCCATGTAGAAGGATGAGGTTTCTCCCTCTTTTGGCATTTGAGCCCGTCGTATGCAAGTAATCCGTTGTTTGGAGATGATGGAACCCCAGTTAAAACCTATTCTGGAAATGGATATAGTATAAGCTAGAGGCATCCAAGCCTCTAAAAACTTGGAGAAATATTTCTCCCCATGCAATCGATAGAGGAGGACCATTAGATAGATATACGACTCCCTTATGTTGGTCGTTAGGTACCAACCAAAGGTCTGATTGGTGAAATTTTTATCCTCTCTCCACCACAAAGCCATCACCTTGCTGGTGTCGTGTTTCTCATAGAATCTTAGAACAAAATCGGTGTTCAGTCACTCCTTCGGCTCTCTGATCTTGTTGTAATTATGAACCTCGACTGGAAGGAAAACTCTGACACACTTTCCATTGTCATCATTAATCAAACATCTTTATGTGTTAGTGTGATTGATAAGCCACTTCAGGGGTTCTATGCAGGGGAATACTAGATTTCGCCTCGCTACCATGTCCAGATATGCCCTTCGGACATTCGGGAGGACTTCATTGTCGAGTTTTCTTATGTCGGGATCGCTGTGCGGGTTATATTCATGGAATTCTCCCCGCTTGATCTTCTAGAAAAGTTCTCCCCAGTGCGGGAGTACTATCTTGGTCCCTATGCTTTCCTCCATGTCCCCAAAGGCCGGGGGACGAATGAAAACCTTCTTGGTGAATGTTTTGATGACGAGCACCGGTTTTGGAGTGAATTCCAATTGTTTTGCGACCGTTGGGGAAGAAATTTTTCCCACCTCCGGTTCCTTTATCTTCAACACTCTTGGATATTTCCTGGTGGTTGTTTTTCTCAGAGGAAGTTTTCCTGCAAATGAAACAATCCTTTAGGGTTGGCATACAGAGAGATATTGGATCATAATGTATATGTGCGGTAAAAGCACAACAAAATCTAGACTAGCACATACGTGTAACTCTTTTTAAACTTTGTGGTTTAATACTCACTGGATCTTGGAGACTTCTTCTAGATTGCTCGCCTCGCTCCTTTGTCTGACCTGAAATTCTTTGTGCGCAGTATATTATTTTTTACAATGGCTCAAAAGAATTTGATGGGAAGATATTACCAGTCGTATCAACCAATTAATCCAGGTGATGAGCGAAGTTCAAACAAATCTACCACCAATTATCTACAATTTAATTCATCGTGGGTAGATGACGGAGGTGCAGAGGGTGATGTGTTGAATCAACAGGTTGAAACGGTCCTTTTGATTCATGCACGAATTAGAAACTAATGCGATATTTTGGAATTAATTAGCCCTTTATATGCATCGTATCTAGTGTTAAAACGTCCCATCGTGTTTCTTTCCGAATGGGAAGGTCGGGGATCGACAATGCATGGTGAATGTTTCGTTGGCAACCTCCTGTTTAGAACTATCGACACCGATTGATTTTGTCATACGAAGATGACATGGAAAAACTGGCTTAGGGTGTGACTTAGGCCTCAGGAAGTGCTAACGACTCAAGGGAAAACTCGATCATATGTTTAACCGCTTTGGCAAGGACATGTGATAGGTGGGGGCAGATGGTTTGATCATGTATCCCAATTGGGCTCGAGGTTTTAAACAATATGTGTGTCTCAAAATAAAACTAGGACTGTTGATGCCGAAAAGTATTGGGGTTGATGGTCGGAGGGGGAAATAAACTTGTCACACCCTTTTTATGGACCTACCTTCTCAAAAACTTGCCGATGCTGAGAGTTTCGGGGATCGGCTATTGACGCTTCTTTTCTTCCTTCGTAAGCGGTTACTCCTTCAGTATTTTTCCGATGCCAAAGAGATCGGTCATCAACGATATCATTGGTGGAGCTCGTCATGAAAGAAAATTCCCGTCTTCCAACGCCGATGAAGATCGGCGCTCGACTACCTTGGTTCTCTCGAATGATTTACTTTTAGGCTTAATCCTTTTCGATGCCGAATTTCTTAAGTGGGTCGGGGAAAAGTCTTGACTGTCAATTCTTTAATTAAATGTTAGTGTTTTAAGTTATGGGTTTTTGCATGCTCAAGCAAACTTTGAGAGACTTAAATGAGAAACAAAATGATAAACAAAGGAAACATTTTCCATATTGAAGTCCAATCAGACAGTGTAAAAAGATCAAGTGGTACCCAAAAAGTAAAATTTTGACATGGATTTTTTTTTAGGGTGTGTTGAGTGCTCAACAAATGGCGACTTACTGGGCAGAAGAAGAATATTTGTTCTTCCTTCAGGCTCGGCTGATACGAAAGCTGGTGGAGAGATTAACTAGTTTTAAATCAGAGCCTCTTTTACCCTTGCATTTGAAATTCTCCTGTTGATGCTTATGGGTCTGCCTGTGGGGTTTTCCACCTTTATTCCTCCTTCATTTTCTGTAACCTTGAATCATGCCCATTTTGAAAAAAATATAGTAAAGTATTAAGTGGCATGCAACCTTTAGTTACCTTTAATCACTTGCTATGGTGTTTCTCCACTGCCAGTAAGCGTCCATAGCTCCAACGGAGTCACCTCGACATCATAGACCTTTCTTCGCTTCCAGGGAGCATCCATAGCCCCAACAAAGATATATGCATACCCTCTCCCATTGTTCACTCATTTGATAAAGTCAATTTCATTTCGACAGAATGCCCTGAGCGAGTGAGAGAGGATGATGTCTGTTTAATGTGCAAAGTGATATGGTTAAGGTGAATCCTTTTCTAGCTTTATCTTCAGGGTTCATGTAGTCCTTTTTATCTTTCCAAATTTCCATTAAGGTTTCACCAGACCACTAAAAATACACTTCTAACATTTCTCCAAAGTTTTTCATCTGCGCAGGATAGATAGAGATCCCCTTGAAACAATTGCAAGTTCCCCAACATTTCTTATGTTTGTATGTGAGCGATGAGTTAGGAACAAAGTTCTCTATGTCACATGACCTGAGGTCTACCATCGTCTTTCTAAACGCAGTATTCAAAAGCGCAGAAGTCCAAAAAACAAAAGAAAATAAATAAATGCATTTCACAATCATGAAAACACGCATACAAAACAATTTATTTATTGGAAATATTGTTTTAGGGCTTGGCCATTTACTGGGAGGGCATCAAGTTCCACCCTCAGATTGTGCAACCAATAAGTGTCTGCCCCAATCTTATTAGCCACCTGGAAAGGTCCAAGCCACATATTCTGAAACTTAGAATGCTTCCCTTTTGGCTTGTTTTCTCTGTCCCATTTTAGGACTAAGTCTGATCCAGATTATTTTCGGCACGAAATGAGAGCGGAGATATAATAAAGAAATGCACAGAGATATCACATATATCCAGTAATATAACAGAAATATATCATAGATGCAACCATAAACACAGAGATACAGTAATACATGATTTCTATTAATGAAAGAAATGTACAGAGACTGTA
>JZKD02S0643776.1:213946-242652 GCA_000966675.3 Picea glauca
CAAAATGGCCCCGGAAGTTAAAACCTGCTAAAAATAGTAAATTGCCAAAATTGCCATAAAGCTGTTTTGAGCCAGTTGGAAAAGGTGGGTGGCCACCAATATCCACCTAGATCAAAGTCTCCTACTTCAAAATTATCTTCTTTAGCCTTATTCTTATCAAACCATCTTTTCACTATCTGTTGGTGGGATATGAAGTTTGACTTATCCTTTTCCCTTTCTTCTTCTAGCACGAGCAAAGTGTTAACTCTTTGCTATATGACCGATGAAGGCTCCCCTCTAGAATCTTGGCCTAGTTGAAGAGATGGAATATAAAGCCCATTCAAGAGAATGGATTCTTTCCCATAAACCAGAAAGTACAGGGAATTTCCTATAACTTCCTTGGTTGTGACCCTCTCAGCCCATAGAGCTTTATGGAGTAGATTATGCCAATTCCTTTGGTTGTCCACAACCATATTCTTTAATATTCTCACTAGGTTCTTATTGGTTGATTCTTCCACCCCGTTTCCCTATGGATAATAATTTGCAGAGTACCTAATTATGATTCCTTTGTCCAGAGAAAACTCTATCAATAGGGTGGAAGAAAAATAAGTTGGATTATAAAAAACCATGACATAAGGGACACCAAACCTTGTGATTAGTTTTTTTTCTATGAATTGGATCACCACCTTCTTATTTACATGAGCCATAGGGATGGCCTCTTCCAATTTCGTGAAGTAATCGGTGGAAGTAAGAATGTACTTGTGTTGTCTTGAAGAACTGGGTGTAATTTATCCTATGATATCTAACCCCCATTGCTTGAAAGTCCTAGAGACAGTCTCTGGTGGGAGTGGGATTGCCACTCTCTTCTCCCTCCCAACGCTTATTTGACAAGTTTTATAGTTTCTAACGTAGGTGTGAGCGTCTTTGAACAAGGTTGGCCAATAATAACCAACTCTTAGTATCTTATGAGCGGTGGTGTTTCCTGCGAAATGTCCCCCGGAAGGGCCATCATGGAGATCCTTCATAACTTTTTCTGCATCTTCATGTTCGAGACATCTTAATAGCACCCCATCATAATTAACCCAAAAGAGTACCAAATTTATGAGGCGATATTGTGCATATTTTAACCTGAGAGCTCTCCTTTCCCTAGGTTTGAGATTTTTTGGACAAATCCCATGGTGTAGGAGATAAGTTAGCTTTCCGTACCAAGACTCTTGTCCTGGTGATATGTATGAAACTTTTCCACACCATAATTCCATTTCATTCTCCCACTCAAAATCTTCATTTACTTGGTCCTAGGCTTCAACTACGAGTTTGCATAACCCTTGCCCTTTAACTAGTTTGGCAGGTTTTATATATATATCAAATTATTGCAATACTGCCATCCAGTTCCCTCTTCTTTCCCCCATCTCTTATTGAGTGAATAGGAATCGAACCACAGGGTGAGGCACGATTACTTTATTGTGGTTATTGAGGATGTAAGACCTGAAGTGTTTTACTGCTTTATAAATTGCATAAGCCTGTTTATCTACGACATGATAATTTAGTTCGGCTCCTTGGAGGTTAGTTCTCATGAACGACACCGGGGCCTTTTTGTTTTCATCATCCTTCTGATTCAATACCGCAACTAACGATTGGTTGGAGGTGAAAGTATAGAGGAAGAAATCTCTATTGAAATCAGGAATTCATAACATGGGGGCTTGAGATGTAACGGTTTTGATGTTGCTGAAAGAATCCTTTCTTTCATAACCCCACTTAAATTCGACATCTTTACGAATCATATTTTTTAAGGGTTTGATAGTTTCCACGAAATCAGGAGTGAATTTCCTCACGAAATTGATTGGTTCGAAAAAAGACTGCATAACTTTCTTGTTGTGAGGCAACAAAAGTTGAGCTATGGCCTTAATCCTTTCTGGGTCTATGTGACTGCTTGCTTGATATATAATGTGGCCTAGTATCTTACCTTTCTCGAAGTCGAAAATAGTTTTCTTAGGATTTAAGGATATACCGTATTTCCTACACCTTTCAAAAATCTAAGTTAAGTGTTGGATGTGCTCTTCTCTATTCTTTGAATACATAGTTACGCCATCTAGATACACTACCACACACTTGTTGATTAGTCCTTGAAATTCTATGTCCATGGCCCTTTGGAAGGTCGCCCCTGTGTTGATTAAACCAAAAGGCATGCATTTATAAGCGAAGGTTCCCCACTTGGTTCGGAAGGTAGTTTTCAAAAAATCTTCCTCTGAAACCAGGACTTGGTTGTAACCTGAGAAACCATCCACTAGAGAGAAAATATCTGAGCCAGACACGGTCTGCAGGATTATCTCCATTGGCGGGACTGGGTAATTTTCCTTTTCTGAAGCTCTGTTGAGGTTCCTAAAATCTACACATAAGCGGATTTCTCTGGACTTTTTCCTCACCTGAACCAGATTTTCTACCCACGTGGAATACCTAACTCGGAAGATGATTTTGGCATATAAAAATTTCTTCAATTCTTGATACATGAGAGGTTCCAGGTATGGGTGATACTTTTAGAGCTTCTGCTGGAAGGGTTTCACTTCGGGTTTTAACATGATAGTGTGTTGAATTATGCGGGTATCATAAGTTTTTATATCTCGATAGGACCATGCAAAGACATCTTGGTATTGTTTGAACAACTTGAGATAATCCTTTATTTCCTCTTTAGATATAGTTTTGCCAAGATTCACATTCTTTGGGTTTTCCGAGGTTCCAAGATTTATAGTTTCATGCATGGGACAAGAACTACCAGTCTTCGCATTTTTGGGCCCCTTAAACCGTTCTTTTAGGTCAAAAATATTTTCTAAGTTAGCTATCCCCTTCGGTATTGTGTGAGACTTCGATTTGTCAATTGGTTGACCTGTCCGAGGATCAGTTTCTATCGATTGTTCCTGGAATACTTCATTGTCAATAGCTAGTTCTTTGAAATTATCTTGGTTAGTCAGAAAGTTTATGACGTGTTCATCTCCTACAAAGACTTTCCAATTAGAAATGTTGTTAGGCACCGATGGTTTGTAGAGTAGATCCACAGTGAATCATGAGGCTTCATAATCTCTAAAGGTGGCAACCTTGAAGCAGCCGTGGCTAGGGAATCAACAAGGATATTCTTTGCTCTGGGGATAACTGTAACATTGAAAGCTTCAAAATACTCTATTAACCTATGAACTTCCTGTTGATAATTATTTAGGTGCAGGGAATTGCAATGTATAGTATTCCTTACTTATCTAACGATAATCTATGAGTCTATGAAAACCTTCAATTCTTTGATGTTTAAGTCTATGGATTTCTTCAACCCTTGGACTAGAGCTTCATACTCAGAAGTGTTATTTGTGCATTCAAATTCTAGTCTACAGGACATGAAATGATGTTTACCTTTTGGATCAATGAGGATGCACCCTACCCTTGATCCTTCCTATTATTTATATCCATCAAAGTATATGGTCCAAACTTGAAAGTTAACTGTTTCTTCCTTATTATTACTTTCTTTCTCTCCTATCTTTTGTTCCGTGATCTCTAGCACATGTCCTTCATAGAGGAGAGTTTCCTCTGTCGGTATCGACGATTTCTCTTGAAAAATCATTTCAGAGTTCTGAGTTAGAGGGACATCATATGGAAGAGGAGAGAGGTTCCTGAAATAGGAATCACAGGAATAATTTCCTAGAATAGGGAAATATGTTGATGAGGGTTCGTTTAGGGTTTCTAGATCAGTGGAAGTATGTTTTAGATACATTTCCGTATCGATTCTGATCATATTCTTGTATACCTTCAGTGGTAGCCAAAGGTGTGCCCAGTCTGTACTAAAGTATCTGTTTAACTTCTCAGACCAGTCTCAACTCAATAACAATCCATAAGCTTCTAGGATATCTACTGCGATAATATCAATCACTTGCACAAACTTAGGATGTATCACTATTCTGATCATTACATATTTAAGTTCTCCCATAAACTTCACCTGGGTTCTATCTAGTTGTATTACATGTTTATTGCTTTTAAGAGGAACAACTTTTAATTTCTTGCAAATAAACAAAGGCATAATATTGGAAGATTCTCCTGAATCGACTAAACAATTGTGGAGGTTCATGTTGAAAACTTCAAACGTTAAAAGGAATGGAGGGACAAAGGGTTTTGCCTTCTTATCTTCCGAGCAGGTATTCACCATTGGTTTATTTACTAGATTTGTGGAAGTTAGATTTATTCCTAGGTCAGTGCTTGTCATGGGATTTTCTATTGATTTCAAAGCCTGTAATAGGAAGTCCTTTTGCCGAGGGATCCCACAAATTTCCATAACTGATATATTATCCTTCAACTTCTTCAAATATTCAACTACGTTGTAATCAAGTTTGGGCGACTCTTGGGTATGGATTCTTATAGGGTTCTTACAGGGAGAAAAAGGTGCTTTCGGGTGATCGAGAGTTGCTTTCCCTCCCGGGTTTTCGGTAGTAGTAGGATCTTTTGAGACAGGTGGACCCTTACTTCGCATTTGTGCAACCAAGATTTTTGCGGGTGGTTCTTGAACCTGAAATAAGTCCTCGAAAGGCATAATTAGGTCAGGATCCCATATCATCACGGCTATATATTCTGGTGGATCAATCTCTTCCTGATAGACAACATTCATCACTAAACCGCTTGGTTGTTTGGTTAGGGAAACCTCATCCAAAAACTAGTTGGCCATCAAATTCATGGCATGCACCCATTGAGGGAAGTCTCTTTCAGAGTGGTTTTCTTGATGGTAGGTACAAAAAGAATAATATGCCACATTTTCTAGATCGATATTTAAGTTTACTAGGTGAGGTTCAATTTATTTGAACGATGGGTTAATTTTAAAGAAAGGATTATAGGGCCTTTGTCCTTGGTTTCCCTCCCTTGAGCTTCTTTTCATGTCTATGATTTCATTTGATAATTTCTTAACTGGGCATTGTAGATCTTCTATGTCTCCATTACCCTTGTCGGGAGTCTGTTCTGCTTGTTTCCCTGGCGGTCTAGTCAAAAGGAGTCTTCTCCTTAGAGGAGGTTGAACTTATTTCTTAATTAAAGAGACCTGGCCTTCTTTACACCCTTTCATATGGAATTATGTCATTTTGGATTCTTCAAATTTCTCAGCCAAGGTTCGTTTGGAAGCCCTCTTCACAAACATGGAAATAGAAGCTGGGAGAGCATTAGCATAAACTTCGATTTGCAACTTCTAAGTTGGTTTAGCTTCGGGCTGAAACTTATTTAATATGGTCGTGAATATTTTATTGAAATATTTGACCCTTTCCTTTGAACTCATGGTGGCAGTGAACAAATTAGCCATCAGAGCTCCTGTAGTAGTATCCTCTGCAAATTTATCTAGAAAATATTTCTGGAACTTCGTCTAGCTAGTTATGGATCCTACAGGTAAGTTGAAATACCATGTGGAGGCAGAGTTCTCGAAAGTGTAGGGGAAAATCTTGCATACTACGTCTTCATGTTGGACATTCATAAGTCTGATCGCTAGTATGAATTTCTTGATATGATCTTTAGGTAATCTTGAGGTTTCGGGGTCGAACTTAGAAAGTAACTTCTCTGGATGTTGGGGAAGGTTATGGACTGGTCCTGGGAGAGCCAAAACCTCTCTGGCCAACCAGGGTTGATTATTCTATGGTGGGTTTCCCTTTTCTTCATTATGGTTGTTGTTGTCTTCCATATCTTCAGATTCTGAGTTTAACTCCTCCTCTTTCGAAAAATCGTCTGGTTCAGAGACGTTGTCGACTGGAATTTCGGGGATTAGATTAAGAGGATGTTTGATTTTAGTGATTTTGAAATCTACTAGGTCTTCTACTATGTGTAAAAAAACCTCATCGGGAGTGTTGACCACTGGTCTACTTATTTTTTGTCTTCGAGGAAGTATCAGAGCTAAAGACAACACACCAATCTATCGGGCGTACGCTCTTGTGATTCTTCTAAATTGATTTAATTCCTCGTGAGGAAGAGCATAAGGTATATCAGGGAACAATTGTTCTTCCTCAGGCTGGGGTGAGTCACTCCTTTTAGGAGTACTCAGTATGTGTTGGTTGTCTTGGGAATGACTAGCCATGCATGTGGGCTGTTTTGAATCTACAGGTTGTCTGAAATATTATATGAAATATATACTCAACCATACACTCTTCAGGGCCTCCTTCTAGCACCAATTATGTTGATGGGTCATAGATCCCTTTAATTCAACAATAGGAACCAAACCCGCCACCGAGGCCCAATTAGACTCTGCAACGTTTAATAGTGGAATGGTTCTCCAGATCTTGCGATCCGAGCAATTTATCGATGGGCTTTACGTTTTCTTGTGAAGGCTCCTCCTTTAGTTTGGACTTTCTCTTTTTGTATTTTCTATTAGGTGGGACTGATATGAGATGTAAGCCAGTATAAACTGAATTTGAAACAAATAGGATTAATTTTAACTACTGGAGAAGAAGCTGAGCTTGGGATAACCCACTACTCAAGCATGCAAACGACAATTTTATACCACAAGCCCAGTACTAATACGTTAACCATGTGAGCATCCAATTATTGTATGAGATACTAATTATCAGAAAGAAAACACATATGCGATAAGATAATGGAAAGAAAAATAATTCACCTACTCTAATTATCCATCACATAATAACACAACGATTCATCTTCATCATAAAGAAAAGAACTGTAAAATATTGCATTAGATAACTTAATAATAGATTCAATAGCTCTTACTCATTACAACATCCATTCATGAAACGAGATAGGAAACAATTCTTCTCCACGTTCAATCACACATGCAGTTGATGAAAATATAACTTGTCTCTAGTCCAGAAGGACTTCTCAATTAAAGCTAGCTCGGAAATAGTTCTTAAAAAACCAAAAAAGGGAGTTTCTTGAAACACCCATCGACCTCTAATTAATTGGTCGATGTTCTTATTTATAACATAAAAATCAACTAAAAATAACGACTAAGTGTAGATAAGTAAACAAAATTCACCACGCGACGTTCTCTTCTAACAGTCAACTCAAGATATCACTTGAAAGGGTGACTTTTCTCATACTCTGACAAACTAATGAACAACTCCTTCCAGGTTTGGGCATATGGAAATCTGTGTTGTTCCATCAAGGCAACATAAACTTCTATGATCTTTACTACATGCATCCAATACTTGACCAGAATAGCACTTAACTGCTGAATCACAACTCGAGCGCTGATCGAATATTCCAAAAAGTGTTGCACTTGTCCTGGCGTTGTATCAGTCACCTTTGCTAGTCTTTCGGTCCATGAAGAATCTTGCTTGGCATGCGCTTCGACTATGTCATGCAAGTCGACGAAGTCTTCGGATGTGCCGAACTTGGGTAGTCCAATATATTTCATCACCTGATTGATATTGACCCAATGTCTCTCGCACTTGGCCCATTTCCCTTGAATTTCTCGGTGTGGTTCCCGAGACATTTTGGCCCAATACTCGGTTGATATTTTTATGCGTTCAAGACTATTTTCGCTCAACAATCGGATGCCGTGTTCTTATTTATCTTGGCCCTGTTGGATTGCACCAATGTAGTTGATTATCTCTACGGCTTGCTGTTCTTTCTTGTACCATCGCTCCATATCCTTGCACATTGCGAGTGCCATGAGAGCATCCTCCCGGAGTTCAACTATACTTGCGGTAAATAAGTTTCGCTCATTTGTGAACTTTCTATAGGCCTCCTAGAACTTGCTCCTTAAATATATTGTGGCCTGCGTGGTGTCCTGATAATACTTAGCCATATGGTACAAATGTTCTAGTTCTTTCAGGGTTGTGGCCAGTTCCTTTTCATCCTGTTTTGCTATGTCTAGGGTGGCGTCCGAGATCGCTCTCCCTATGCCCATAAGTTCAGATGTTCTGGCATTTTCTGTGTTTATCAAATATTCCTCTGTAGTGTTAAGGATGGAGTGATTCAATGTAATCCTCCTTTTCTTAGTGGTCCATTGGACAATAGCCTTCTTATTTCGATCATAGGTGATCACACATATATAGTCTACCTCGTCCACAGGTTCGGGAATCTGCTGATCACCCCATGTGAGTGTGTTTCCAAGACTTATGATGGTGTATATTTGTTCAATATCGGGTTCTTGAACTTCCTTGTTGTGCTCTAAAGGCCCGACCTCTGTCTGTCGCTCTTCGGGGATCTTAGTATCGAGCGGAATAGACTCGATACTTACTTGTTCATCGACCTGTTGAAACACCGATTTCCTTTTATGGAGATCCTTCCTTTGGTTCATCCGATTCTGACTTGTCCTTCAGACTTTCTGCTTGGGTCTTCGACGCATCGGGCCTCTTTGTGTCGAGGCTACTCTCAAATTCCTTTTCTTTCTATGGGACCTCCTGGGTTTGGACCCCAGGAACATGAGAAGAAGTCGTCTCAGGTCCCTTTTCTTCTTGGACATACACAGGGGTCTCGAGAGATACCTCCGGGTTCTCATCATCATCATATATATTTATTAACTCTCTCAAGATATTTTGCATGCTTGTTTCTACTGATACCCGGACTGTCTCTGACTAAGTCACCACACCTGCCACTGACTCATCTGGCGGTATTGTGAATTCAAGGTCATTGAACCCGATAGTTTCATCAACATCTATAAATTCGGGACCACTTGTACCCACCTGGATTCTCTCTGGGTTATCGACATGCGATCTTGTCACTTATGATAGGTCTAGGTCAGCTTGTAACTAATCAAACACCTGTTTTTCCTGTTCCAACATGAGCAGTCCCCTTTCCCATGCATCCTGTACCAAATGGATATCTATGCCTTGTGCTTGGGCTATCAAGGGGGCTTCGGCTGCTTCAGATGCTATCCTTTCTTCTCTGGCCCTGAGGGCTTCTTGAGATGATTGTTCTAGGACTATCACTTGCTCATCCAAACTCATGGCCTAAAACCTAGTTTTCTTAAGGTCAACCATCCTCGCCATTACCTCATCCCAGTTTTGAGCGTTTTCGGTGAAGATATCATCTTCAAACCTATGATGGGCATATGGCCAACAAGACAATACTTGTGATGTGTGCTTCAGGACTGGACCTTTTGGGTCGTGGTTGCGACTCCAATTGGCTTAACCCTTCTTTCTTTTCTTGCACAGTGTCCTTTACCATGTATAAATATATATGAAATCCATAAGGTATGAATGCCCACTTGTCTTTTACCAGAGTAGCATTGTAACCTTGCAGGATTGTCTGATAATAGATTTCCCCTACTACTAGTCGATCGTGGACATACACAGGTAACAGGTGTGGTGCTCTAGTGGCTTTGAAAACCCTGATGTAGGTATCGTGCTCATCCAGGTACCGGTGGCCAACTTTTGATATAATATTTTTGGTCGTATTTGACAACCTTGAGCACTCTTTCTTGAACAACAACAAATGAATACGTGTGATAATTGATCGCAGATGAGAGAGTATAATTTCTTGTACCTGTTCTCCCACAAGATGCCTAAAGATACATGCACCGAGAGTTTTGAGGTGTTCCATCTTAGGTTCATTCCGACAAAGGCATGTCTAGCATAGATGACATCCAGTAAATAAGAAGCCATGTAGAAGGACGACGTTTCACCCTCTTTCGGCGTCTGAGCCTATCGTATGCAAGTGCCCAACTGTTTGGAGATGATGGCACCCCAGTTAAAACCTATTCTAGAAATGGCTATAGTATAAGCTAGAGGCATCCAAGCCTCTGAAAACTTGGAGCAATCTTTCTCCCCATGCAACAGGAAAAGGAGGACCATTAGATAGATATACTGCTCCCTTTAGTTGGCCGTAGGGTACCAATTGGAGGTACGATTGGTGAAATTTTTATCCTCTCTCCATCACGAAGCCATCACCTTATTGGTGTCGTGTTTCTCATAGAAGCTTAGAACAAAATCGGTGTTCAGTCGCTCCTCCAGATCTCTGAGCTTGTAGTAATTCTGAACCTCCACTATAAGTAAAACCCTGACACACTCGCCATTGCCTTCATTAATAAAAAAACTTTGTGTGTCAGTGTGATCGATAAGAAACTTCATGAGTTCTATGTAGGGGAATACTAGAGTTCTTCTCGCTACCATGTGCAGATACGTCCTTCGAACATTCAGGAGGACTTCATCGTCGAGTTTTCTTATATTGGGATCACTGTGCGAGGTATATTTAGGGAATTCTTCCCGCCTGATCTTCTGGAAAAGTTCTCCCCAGTGCAGGAGTACTGTCTTGGTCTCTATGCATGCCTCCATGTCCGTGAAGGCTGGGGGCTGAATCAAAACCTTCTTGGTGGATGTTTTGATGACAGGCACCAACTTTGCAGTGAATTCCAATTGTTTTGCAACTGCTGGGGAAGAAATTTCTCCCACCTCTGGTTCCTTTAGCTTCGATGCATTTGGATATTTTTTGGTGGTTGGTTTTCTCAGAGGAATTATTTCTGCAAATGAAACAATCCTTTAGGGTTGGCATATAGAGATATATTGGATTATAATGTATATGTGAGATAAAAACACAGCAAAATCCATACTATAACATACCTGTAACGCTTGCTAAACTCTATGGTTTAATACTCACTGGATCCTGGATACTTCTTCCAGATTTCTCGCCTCACTCCTCTGTCTTACCTGAACTTCTTTGTGCGCATAATAATATTGTTTAGAATGGCTCAAAATAATTTGATGGGAATATCTTACCAGTCGTATCAACCAATTAATCCGGGTGATGAGAGAAATTCAAAAAAATATACCACCGAATATCTACAATTTAATTCATCGTGGGTTGACGGTAGAGGCACGAAGGGTGATGTGTTGAATCGACAGGTTCAAACCGTCATTTTGATTCACGCACGAATTAGAAACTAATGCGAGATTTTGGAATTGATTAGCCCTTTAAATGCGTTGTATCTATTGTTAAAATGTCCCATCATGTCACTTTCAGAGTGGGCAGGTCGGGAATCGGTGATGCGTGGTGAATGTTTCATTGACAACCTCCTGTTTAGAACTACCGACGTCGATTGATTTTGTTGTACGGAGATGACGTGGAAAAACTGGCTCGGGGTGCGACTCGGGCCTCGGGAAGTGCTAACGACTAAAGGGAAAACTCGATCATATGTTTAACTGCTTTGGCAACAACATGTGATAGGTGGGGGCAGATGGTTTGATCGTGTATCCTAATCGGATTCGGGGTTTTAAACAAGATGCATGTGTCAAAATAAACCTAGGACTGTTGATGCCGAAAAGTATCGGGGTCGGCAGTCGGAGGGGGGAATAAACTTGTCACACCCTTTTTACGGACCTACCTTCTCAAAAACTCGTCGATGTCGAGAGTTTTGGGGATTGGCTATTGACGCTTCTTTTCTTCCTTCGTAAGTGCTTACTCCTTTAGTCTTTTGCCGATGCCGAAGGGATTGGTCATCGACGATATCCTTGGTGGAGCTCTTCGCGAAAGAAAATTCCCATTTTCCAACGCCGACGAAGATCGACGCTTGGCTACCTTGGTTGTCTCGAATGATTTCCTTTCATGCTTAATCCTCTCCGATGCCGAATTTCTTAAGCGCGTCGGGGAAAAGTCTTGACTGTCGATTCTTTAATTAAATGTTAGTCCTTTAAGTTATGGGTTTTCGCATTCTCAAGCAAACTTTGAGAGACTTAAATGAGAAACAAAATGATAAGCAAAGGCCACATTTTCCATACTGAAGTCCAATTAGACAGTGCAAAAAGATCAAGTGGTACCCAAAAAGTAAAATTTGACATGGATTTTTTTTTAGGGTGTGTTGAGTGCTCAACATGATATTTGGAAATAGTAATATTGGGTTTATCATAGATGATTCATTTTCTCCTATCCATGATATTTGGTGGTGTCAAGGTTGAATCAAAGTTTGAGGATTTCAACTCAACCAATAACCATTTCCTAGTATGACATTCATCATTTTTGTGGCAAGGGATCTTATAGGTGTTGCACCATTTTCCTCTGTCTTTTTTGCATGTGAATTTGATTGGTTGTCTAGAGGTTGGTTATATTAGATTGATCCCTTGTTTTGAGAGTTAGGTATACCTTTACCCTTCTTTTCTCATCATTAATTTCTATCCTCAAACTCTTTATTACCCTTTTCTTACCATTTATCTTCAATATTGACAACATAATGGCAAGCTACTCTCATCAAAGAGATATTTATAAATTGCATCTCTGTTTAGATGGATTTGTGTATGCCATTGTGATATTTGAGAACCAAGTGCGACTTAATCTAGGTGGATATCCACTTCCAATGAATAAGTCTCAAACAACCTTTTGCACCATTATGGACAAGGTGTATTACACTTTACACACCAAGGCTAAAGCTCATCAAAGTTTTGGTAAAATGTAAAATGATTAATACTTTTGAGAATAATGTGCTCACGTACTTTTTGTTTAATTTGTAAAAAGGAAATTAAATAAAGTGTGAGAATCCACCTCACAAATTAGTTTCCTAGTTTTAAGGGGAAGTTGGTAGTTTCATGATTTGGTTTGGGATTCTTCCTCCTTATATCCCAATTAGTTTGCTAGTATCAAGGGGAGGTTAAGAGTCTCCTAGATTGGTTTGAGATTCTTTCTAATTTTTGTCCTTGAGTTGTTATTAGATCCTAAATTTGTGGATCTTGTCTCCTTGAATTAAAGGAAACTATATAAACTCCTTATGTAAGCTCTCAGTTTCATCCCGTTATAGATCCACTTAGGGCACTTGGAGAGAGAGCTCAAGAGAGTTTGGAAGAAAGGAATTTAGTCCTTTTGGTGTCTAAAGAAATGTCACTTATGCGAGAGACTTAAGTTCTCTTTGTGTAAGATAAGGCTGCTCTGGATTTTCAACCCTTTATGGAGCATGTGCCACATTTTGCGAGAAGGTTTTAGCCCTTTCTATAGGAAGGATAATAAAACGATTCGTATTCCAAGCAGATCGAGAGACGTAGGCAGGATGTCTGGTGAAATCTGTTATCACATGGGTGTCAAATTATAAGTGTGAGTTTTGATTACATTCTCACTTGATTAAGTAGAGATTTAATTACACATATGCACATAATTATGACAATCTTTCTCATGTTCATATGTGTTGTTAATAAATTATTTGCTCATGTTCACATGCAATTAATCGCTAGTAAGAGATCCTTGTCATATATTTTTGTAGAGAAATTTCTCACAGAAAATATTAAATGAAGTGGTATCAGAGTAGGTCTGACCAGTTTTTCCGATTGTGAATAATCATGGGCAAAGCAAAGAAGCAAGAATGGCTTCGTGAGCTTGAGGAAATCAACCAGACAATTCAAGCAGAGAACACTGAATTGAGGAGGTTTCTAAAAGAATTAAAAGAAGAAAAGAGAAAACTGCTATTGCAACTACAAGCTATGGAGGATCAAGTTGGGGAATGCTCTGCTACAAGAGAAACAAAAAGTCCATCCAAGACAATATAACCAACTTGTGGCCATGGCAGGTATACTAGTTCTAGTTCTTGTCATGGAAATGTCGACGTTTTCACATATTGTAAGATATTGAAGGATACTCACAAATCACCAGTAACCAAGGTGGTTTCCTAGAAGCCTCATTTATAGCTTCATCCAACCAGGAGGACCAGTTGGCCAAACTTCAGGAAGATGACCAAGTGTCAAAAATAGGAATGGAGGTAAAGAATTCTCCATGTTCAATTCCTTCCCTTATTAATGATGATTCTTATTTTGGATTTTTTGAAAGGCACACCAAGGGAATTGACTTGAAGTTGTTGAGGAAGATGGGGTATAAAGGAGGAGGTATTGGTATTAATGGCCAAGGAATCATTCAACCACTAGAGGTTGTAGGAAGGCCTCGGTTTGTAGGATTAGGGTATGTTGAAGGAGAATTCTCAAAAGTAGCAGAAGCAGAGGATTCTTCAATCAAAGAGTTGAAATCATCATCAACACCATCTAAGAAAAATAATGGCACATCACTTTCTAAAAGTGATAGATCTAGTAAGAGATTATATAAGAAATAAAAGTCTCATAATAAAGATTGGGACAACAAGAGTATTCCAAAGTGCTGGAAGAGAAAAACTATTGTACTCACTGTAAAATGAGTGGTCACTGGATCAAGAAATGTTGGAATCTTCACCCCGAGCTTCATCGCACACCAAACTAGAAGCCTGTGCAAGATCCTATGCAAAAGGAGGCTGCAAAGGGGATGGTTGAACATGTAATCAATGTCCCTGAACTGATCCTCGAAGAAGCACAGTTGCAAGAAGGTACTTTAAATTAGTTCAATAATAAGTGGATAACATATTTGAAACATTGAAAGGGATTACCAAAGATTTGTCTCAGCTCCTGCATGTTCATGTTCCGTGATTTTGCAACTATTGTTACTGTTGGGTCAAGTTTTGATATGGAAAACTAAACATGGATTTCAGTCATGTGTCTTATGGATCTGTTCACATGTTTTCTGGGCATGTTTAGCTTCCATTTGATCAATGTGAGGAAGTCTTGTTCCAACCTCTTTTCATGAACACGAAAGTTACCAACATTCATGATACCTCTATCAACTCAATCATGAGGAGTGATGTAAATATATGAAAGGATTTGTATGGGAATATCATCATGAGAAGAGGAGTGACCTTATTTCCTGGCATTATCAACCGCGTGACCAAGGAAGTCATTGTTTATTCGCTGAAAAGTGTTGACAGGCCGATTTTTGTAGTGATTTGGAGGATGAGAAATAAGCTTGAGGATTCCAATATCAAGTTCAAATATGACACCACCGATGTATGAGAAAACATATTCTTTCCAACTGAGATTTATTCGTTTCTACTCTCAGATTGCCCATTATCACGAGGTCGATATGGCTGCCATTGATCACCAACAACGCATGGCAAAAAAATGAGTTGAGAGATTTGCAAGCATGAGGAATTGAGAAAAAACCAAAAAAAAAAAGCACTCGGATCGAGTTGGTAAATTTGCGTGGGGTATCTCACCTGCATATTGTAGATATGGTACAACTAATTTTCTACATGGTGGCCTCCTTTTCATGTTTTAGTAGGTTCGCCTCCTACTTCACAGATCCATGGGCGATTTTTATGGTGGACACTCCTTCCAACAAGCAGATCGTGTGCTTCCTTTTCAATTGTATTGAGGGTATATACAAGTTGCAGAATCTCATTTCGACATTGATTAGATCATAATATCATAGTGATACGATGAATTGGTGTAGGGCATGATAGATTTCTTGTTCTGGTGGTAGGCTGTTTACAGGTGGGAGAGACGAGTGGTGGAAATGAAGAAAGAAAGGAGATTACAGGTAGGTGTGTCCTCCAATGAGGTAAACAAGATCTTGGGAAGATACCATACTCAGATATTCCGGTTCTAATCGTGGCAATTATCCTTTCTCATCTCCATATGGTTTTCATTCATCAACACGAGAGTTAGTGCGAAAATCTATCCTTTGTTTATCCTGAGGTTGGACGCAACGACACTGGTGGTTTATTGAAACCCATTGTTACCGTTGTGAGAAATAAGCATATGCCATACTTGGCGGTGGAGCTGTTGGCGAAGGAATGAGTTATTTGTTTTCCACGATATCTGTATCGTTGAGCGATGGAACCATAACAAACCACAATTAGATATGGTCTGCTGGAACCATATCTCAGATAACTTTGGTAAGCCACTATACCATAATTTTGGGTGCATATATTATGCCATAAAGTAGGTTTTGATACCTTGGTTAATTCTTTGGCTGACACGTTCTTTTTGGGTTTTACATTATAGTTTAACTCATATAAACTATTGAAAGCCATTTTCACAAGGTTTCCATATGCCTAAGTTAAATTGATGGAAATCAAAGGAGTTTTGGGAATTTTGCCATATGCACATTATATTGTAGTGGAGTTTGAGACCATAGGGTCTAACCACTAGTGCATTTTTATGACATTGGCTATGTTTGTATCCACTCTTAAAGTCTTAAAGTGATGATGAAAAGTGACGATGAGAGTGAGAGGCATTTTATCTTATGCCTAAAACTTTGTTAAGCCTTGTTCGCAACATTGTAATGGGTCATGCAACCACTCTTGAGTGAGAGACATTATTTTTTCCTAAGGCCTATTTTGACAAAAATTGTAAACTTGACCATGAGTGTTTTATAAACTCTTGGAAAGTATGGTACTGCTTAAAAATTTCTGCAAAAGTTGTGATCCATGTATTTTCAGCTGCAGGTTTGCATTGATGCAAGTATTGGTATTGACATCCTCATTCTGAAGTACAAAGGTGAAGGAGAAGAAGGGTGTGACTTTTCAAAGAAATTTTTTTATGAAGATCAAGGAATCAGCTACAGGTTTGCATTGAAGCATGTCTTGGAATCAACATCTTCATTCCGAAGTACAAAGGTAAATGAGAAGAAGGTTGCAGATTTTTAGAAACATTTGTTGTGTAGATCGAGAAACAAGGAAGTGCATCGTGGAGTATAAGACTCTTCCTAGAAGTTGGTAAAGGTAGTTGTGGAAATTTAAGTTACAGTTTCTCTCTGTACTTTTGGAGGACCAAAAGTGCTTTTTGTGGGGAGGTATGATCCAAAAGGATCTCCACTTCCATTGAAGGAGTCTCAAACAACCTTTTGCAACATTATGGACAAGGTGTATTACACTTTACACACCAAGGCTAAAGCTCATTAAAGTTTTGGTAAAAGATGAAATGATTAATACTTTTGAGAATAATGTTCTCATGTATTTTTAATTTAATTTGTAAAAAGGAAATTAAATTAAGTGTGAGAATCCACCTCACAAATTAGTTTCCTAGTTTTAAGGGGAAGTTAGTAGTCTCATGAATTGATTTGGGATTTTTCCTCATTATATACCAAGTAGTTTCCTAGTCTCAAGGGGAGGTTAAGAGTCTCTTAGGTTGGTTTGAGATTCTTTCTCATTTTTGCCATTGAGTTGTTATTAAATCCTAAATTTGTGGATCTTCTCTCCTTTAATTATGGAGTTAAGGAAACTATATAAACTCCTTATGTAATATCTAGGTTTCATCCCTTTATGGATCCCTTTAGGGATCTTGGAGAGAGAGCTCAAAAGAGCTTGGAAGAAAGGAATTTAGTCCTTCTGGTGTCTGAAGAAATGTCACTTATGTGAGAGCCTTAAGTTCTCTTTGTGTAAGAGAAGGCTACTCTGGGTTTTCATCCCTTTATGGAGCATGTGCCACATTTTGTGAGAAGGTTTCATCCCTTGCTATAGGAAGGATAATAAAGCGATCGTATTCCAAATGGATCGCAAGACGTAGCTAGGATGTTTGGTGAACTCCGTTATCACATGAGTGTAAAATTATATGTGTGAGTTTTGATTACATTCTCGCTTGATTAAGTAGAGATTTAATTACACATATGCACATAATTATGACAAGTTTTCTCATGTTCATATGTATTGTTAAGAAATTATTTTCTCATGTTCACATGCAATTAATTTCCAGTAAAATCATCATCATATATTTTTGTAGAGAAAGTTCTCACAAAAAATCTTGGATCACTTAGAGTCCTTGGTACCAATTTTGCAAATAGGGTAGGAAAGGCATTGGTGTACTTTTCCACAATTTGACATGTTTCTCCTAGTGAAGGGATGTCTTGAAACTGTTAAGATTAATGTTGTTATTAGGTTATTTTCAATTTACTAGAGCATTTCCAAAACAATAACATAAGTAGGATCACTGAAAGAAACACAATCACAAGGTACACAACATTTTATCCTGGGAAACGCTCATGGGGGAGAAAACCCAAAAAAAAATTCCTCAATAATAGATTGCCAATACAATTCCAAGACATAATACCAAAACAGCAAAGATAAACCAAGACTTAGTATGCGCCTCTCTTTTCCTTCCTCCTGCAACTGTAACTTCCTTCAAGATATGCACATTGGATGAGTGAGTGAGGGAATGAATAAGTGAGGCACCATCCTCACTTATAAATATTTGTTGAGGAGGCGCTAGGGTTATGTCTCTTCACTAAGTAGGGTCAAATTCTTCCAAGAGTGGTTAAAACCACTTTATAGACCCTAGGGGCCGAATTTGCAAATACCACCATATAAATATGGTTTGACCAATCCACAAAAGGGGATTTGGTCTTATATAAGACCCGACATGATCAATCCACAAAAGGGGATTTGATCTATAAGATAATAACTCAATAATAATTAGAATATTCTTTGAAGTTACAATATTTCAACACTCCCCCTTAACGAGAAGGGTATTCTACTGACATAACCCAATACAACATCATCAGGAGAGAGAGAGGGAATCAACATCATCAACATATGGAAAACTGACTAGCACATCTACAAATCATCGAAATGTTTTCTCATCATTAATGTCATCATCGTTCACAACATGGAGCTGAAGTAGCATCATCATCATCATCTACATGAAGTTGAAACATCAATATCAATTAGCATAATGCTAAAACAACAATATCACCAACCCAAGGCTGGTACACCTTCATCAACAACATGAAGCACAACAACATCATCAATAACACAAGGTTGAAACAACAACATCATCAGCATGATACTGAGACAACAACATTATCATATGGAAACAGAATGAGGCAAGTGCAACAACAAAATTTTGTGGTACTCTGAAAGACCGTCCTTACCAGACCTTTGAGATCTGCCCAAGAATCATAAGATTCCCTAGGATATAAAATCCTAACAAGATACTAAATGGTACTCTGACAGACCGTCTTTACCAGACCTTTCGGATCTACCCAGGAATCATAAGATTCCCTAGGATATAAAATCCTAACAGAGCTACCACTACTGATCACAACTGGCATATAAATGCACATGTACTCTGATAGACCGTTCTTACTGGACCTTCGGGATTTTCCTAGGAATGATCAATACCCTAGGATATAAAATCCTAATGGACCTACCCACTATCGGTCAGGATACTATAATATCATCAACATCACTCCCCCTTTCGAGGGAGGTCATTTCAGAAAACAACAATCTTTTCTCGAAAGTACTCAAACTTCACACGAGATAAAGGATTGGTCAACACATCTGCAACCTGATCATTTGTGCCAACATATTGGAGCTTTATATCTCCCCTTTGCACCATATCATGAATGTAGTGATACCAGATCTCTATGTGATTCAACTTATCATGGAACACTGGGTTCTCCGTCATATTTATACAACTCTCGTTATCACATAGAATCATGGTGGATTCCATCTCTAGATTGAACAAACCTGTCAACAACTTCTGAAGCCATATGGATTCACAACTGGCAGAACATGTTGCAATATATTCCACTTCTATCGTGCTGAGAGAAATAATGGATTGCTTCTTTCTTTTCCATGAAGTCATGGATGAACCCAGACTGAAACAACATCCTAAAGTGCTCTTTCTATCATAAGCATTTCCATCCCAATCTAAATCAGTATAACCATATGGTATGAAGTCATGATCTCCAGTGTAACAGAGACCATAATCCAATGTACCCTTAAGGTATCTCATCACATGCTTTGCAACTACAAGGTGAACACGTCTGGGATCTACTAGATACTGACTCAAGGTGTTCAAAGAAAAACATATATCTGGTCTGACATTAGTCATATACATCAACAAACCAATAATATCTCTATATAGAGTAGCGTCAACTAACTTTGATAAAGTATCAACCATGAGCTTCAAATTTGTTTCCATGGGTGTGTTCATGGCTTTACATTCCAACATGTCAAACCTCTTCAGCATTTCAACTGCATACTTCCCTTGGTTAAGGAATATCTTCTCTGGGGTCTTCCAAACTTCAAGACCTATCAAATAATGCATCAGGCCTAGGTATTTCATCTAAAAATTTGTAACGAGCTTCTTCTTACAATCTGTGATGAGATTTTCTTCTCCCGTTAAGAATAAGTCATCCACATATAATAGCATTATAAATGGCTCATCATTCATAACCTTGAAGTAAAGGTTAGAATCAACTTTATTCTTTGTAAAGCCCAATCTCGTCAGGAAACTATCAATTATGTCATACCAAGCTCTAGGAGCTTGCTTCAACCCGTACATATCTTTCCTCAACCTGCGGACATGAGTCTTTTTATCTTCAACTTCAAACCCTTGTGTTTGTTCTATATACACTTCTTCTTCAATAACACCATTTAAGAAGGTTTTTTTCACATCCATCTGGTGTAACTTCCACTTCATTTTGGCTGCAAGAGATATGATGGCTCTGATAGAAGTGTATCTGGCTACAGGAGAAAATGTCTCTTCATAATCAATACCTTCTTTTTTATAAAAAGCATGCGCCACAAATCTTGCTTTATGTTTTTCAATACTTCTGTCTGCTGCATGTTTTATCTTGTATATCCACTTGGAAGATAACACATCTTTGTTCTGTGAACTACTTCCCATACATCATTCTTTATAATGGATTGGTATTCTTCTGTCATGGAATCCACCCATTCTTTCTTTTGAATGGCTTATTCAAAGAAAGTAGGTTCATTTTCTATGAGAACACACATGAAAGCCATATAACTGGAGAATGACTTAGGTTTCTTTCTTTGTCTCATGGTTTCTTCTGGGGCACCATAATTCTATGCATCTTGAATAAATTCCCTTTCCCAAGATGGATTTATCTTTTGAGAGATCGTCATCCGAGGAGGTTCTTGAGATTCCATCATATCATGATCTTCCAGAATCTCATCATTAGGGGTAACTGTAACTTCCTTCTCTGGTTCTAAAACTATGGGAGCTACAGGTTCTTCTTCATATACTTCATCAATATGACATTTCCTTGATCTTTTGATGTCTTCATATTCATCAAAGGTTACATCTCTACTGATCTCAATATGATGGTAACCTAGTATGTAAATTTTGAAGGCCTTAGAGACCTCACAATATCTAACAAATATTCCCTTCTTTCCTGAAGGGTCCAACTTAGTTCTCCTTTCTTTTGGAATGTGTACAAACACTGGACAACCAAATATTTTTAGATGGATTACTTCTGGCTTCTTTCCGGAGAACATTTCTTCAGGGGTTTTGAATCCAAGTGCACTATGGGATAATCTGTTTTGGACATAAACTATTGTTCTTGCTGCTTCAACCCATAAGTGCATTGGAAGATCTTGATCATGAATCATAGTCTTTATTTCTTCCATAATTGTTCTATTCTTTCTTTCTGTTGCACCATTTTGTTGAGGATTATAGGGAGTGGTGAGCTCCCTCTTAATCCTGACATCTCTACAAAAGCTTCCAAATTCATTTGAGGTTTAATCTCCTCCATTATCTGACCTGGGTATCTTGATTTTTCTTTTGGAGAGGTTTTCTACCAAGGCATCAAATTCCTTGAACTTTCCGAGTACTTCATCTTTTGATTTCAAGAAATAAACCCAAGTGTTACGAGAGCAATCATCAATAAATTCCTCTTAGAGAGGTTGATGGCATTGGACCGCATACATCTGAGTGGATGAGCTCCAAGATTTCTTCTGCTTTATTGTTTCTCTTTGGTAAATGATTCTTTATATTCTTTCCTTGTGCACATCCCTTGCATACACCTTCATGGTCAACCTTAAATTCTAGTAAATCTGTAACTATATTTCTTACATATTGTAAATATTTGTAGTTGATGTGATCTAGTCTTCTATGCCATAGTTCACAAGGACTTTCAATAGATTGAGTTAAGGCTACATCTGAGTGACATTTTAACTTGTACAAACCTCCTTCTTCTGTTCCAATAACATCTATATCTTCTCTAGTTTTTCCTTTAGGCAACATAAGAACTTCACCATCTATGAATGAAACCCTGAAACCTTTCTTATCTAGAGCTAAGATAGAAAGTAAGTTATTTTTCAAACCTAGTACATAGAGTACATCCTTCATTCTCATCGGAGTTCCTGAATCCAGTTTGTAGGTGGATTCTCCCATTCCTTTGATAGGGTACTGATAATCATCTCCAAGCGAAACTTTCTAGGGGAAGTCCTTTTCTATAAGGATAGAGAGAATGTCTCTCTGACCTATCATGTGCTTAGAAGAACTGCTATATATGAGCCAAGTATCCTCTCTAGGTGTCACAGATCCTGAGAGGGTGAAAAAAAAAACATAATCTTCAATTTATTCTTTGGTCAACTTCTTGGGTGGCTCATCATATTCAACTGCATGGGCATGCTGTCTTTTGTTATTTCTCTTCTTGTATTCTTCCTTTATGGTAAGGCAGTTCTTATCAATGTGTCCCATATTATCACAATGATAAGATTGATAAGAAGAGAAGTCTTTTCCCTTTCTTTGATCCTTATGGTATTTCTGGAATCTCTTTGGAGGGTGAGATTCTTTATGAAAATGGGTGAATCTCTTTGGAGAGTGAGTTTCTTTATGAAAATTGGTCTCCCTTTGGAAATGAGACCTTTTCTTTCCTCCTTTAGAATGAGAATCTAGGGCTTGATATTCATCCCTTAATAGTACAATTTCTCGGTTGGCCACTCTTGCTTCTTCTTGAACACATTCTTCCCATAGACTGTCAAATTGGAGTTTCTCTTTTCTTGTAAAGATAGTTTGGATGAAGGCATCCAAAGGTCTTGTGATACCATTAAGAGTTGTCATGATGATTTCATCTTCATCCAAGTTGTCTCCAATTGCTTCTAACTGTTCCTTGAATTGAGTAACCCTAGAGAAATAGTCTTGGATTGTTTCTCCTTTCTGCATTTTTGTATTCTTGAGTTGGGCTCTCAAGTTCATCTTCCGGTCAATGTTTTTTCCTTCATACATTCTGGTTAGGGCATCAAACATCTCTTTTGGATTATTCTTAGAATATACTTGAGGGATCAAGTGGTCTTTAATGGAATTTACGATTATCCTTTTGGCCCTAATCACATCCTTCTTATACTTCTCTTTGGCTTCTTCTTCTTCGGGTTTCAGTACATTTTCTTTTATGAAATTTTCAAGGCCATTCTCTTCAAGAATGAGTCCTATTATGTATTTCCAAGCATGGGAATTTTCCACACCTTCTAACTTGTCAACAAGCTTGGTGCTTGCAGACATTTTGACCTGGAGTTAGGAAAATGACTAGAAAATTTAAGTGCTCAGAAAATGAATCCTAACTTACCAGGAGATGCGCTAGGCTGAGGCAAGTTGGCTGGAGCTGCCCATTTTAGAAAATTTCAAGTTTTACCCCTTGAAACTTGACCCGCGCACTTTTGGACTGGTACTTTTGGTACTGGTTCTGGTTTCTTGGTTTTTTGGTACCAGTCAAAACTAGGGTTTTACTTCCCAGAGAATCTGGCCACTGAAAAGGTACACTCAAGTTGCCAAAATATGCGCTAGGGTAGGGCACACTTCCCTAGATAGGTTTTGGTCAGAAATCCCTCTTTTGTAAAAAACCCTAATCTCCTTGTACGACAACAATGATGTTTTTAGATAACAAGTGAAAGGTTTTCTATTCAGTCAAGCTCTGATATCATGTTAATATTAATTTTAGGTTATTTTCAATTTACTAGAGTATTTCCAAAAAAACAACATAAGTAGGATCACTGAAAGAAACACAATCACAAGGTACACACCATTTTATCCTAGGAAACCCTCATGGGGGAGAAAACCCAACAAAAACTTCCTCAATAATAGATTGCCAATACAATGCCAAGACTTAAGACCAAAACACCAAAGATAAACCAAGACTGAGTATGCGCCTCTCTTCTCCTTCCTCCTGCAACTGCAACTACCTTCAAGATATGCACACTAGACGGGTGAGCGAGTGAATGAATAAGTGAGGCATCATCGTCACTTATAAATACTTGTTGAGGATGCACTAGGGTTATGTCTCTTCACTAATTAGGGATGCAATCAAGACCATGTCTATAAGGGGATTTGGTCTTATACAAGACCTGGCATGATCAATCCACAAAAGGGGATTTGATATATAAGATAATAACTCAATTATAATTAGAATATTCTTCGAAGTTACAATATCTCAACAGAAACTACCCCTATGTTTGAATCTATTTGTGTAGGAGATTGCATTATTTGAGAACCATGTTCCATTCAAAGTCCTTGATAACTAATTTTGCATGTAGGATAAGAAATACGTTAGAGTATTTCAAACACAATCTATTGTATATCTCGTGGATTGATGTTCATAGTTTCCAACAAGGTAGTACTCCTTGAGGGATTCAAGAAAATTCCCCCATGTGGGTTATGTCTCATTTGCTCCATAATCATGTTCAACATATTGTGCATAATGAGTATGCAAACAATCTTTGACATGGAGAAGGGACTTAAGGAGTGTGAAGGTAATCTTATCGTAGTTGGAAAATTTGTGAAAAGAGAAATAACCCTTCCACTAATCTAATCATCCCTTGAAAGAATTTACATCGATTTTTCCTTCAAACAATGGAATATCAAAATTAACTTTACCTTGAAGGGTGTCATTCATCGGAAATTGCCGCTTGTTGAAGGTGCCTTCATCATTGTTGGGATTTGTTGAAGGGTCTAGGTGAAATGATCCATCACCTCATTGCTCTGTCGTTCAAGGTATTCTTGGAGTAATGACTTTATAGGATCATGTGGTTTGCTGTCTTTCTTTCTTCCACCAAGTGAGTCTACTTCTAACGATGAGGAATATTCTTTAGTAGGCTTGTTTAGCTCGAGCTCCAACTACATGTACCTTGTTCTTGTGGAGTACATGTAGGATAAAACGACATAGATTTATCTGATACCATTGATCCAACTTATGTTGAGAAAAAAATGAAATATAACATTTATATAGGAAAGAAACATAGAGATAGTAGCTATATTTGAAAAGAATGGTAAAAAGATAGTAGCTATATTTGAAAAGAGATGTTGTTACATTCATTCACAAGAAGTCCAAGAAGTCCATAACTAGAGGTTGAAACTACATATTATCATAATGCAAAAACTCTAAGATTCCAAAATTCTAACCCTAATATGAAGTTAGGGTTGAGTGTGCATGTTGAGCTAATTTGTATGAAAAAAAGGCAGCCTCATTGGGCCCACAAAATTTCACTTGTTCCTATGCTTTTAAACTTTTTTAGCTTGTTGGAAAGATAATTTGTAGTTGTGTTTCGATGTTGTTCCTACGACATCAAAATTGTAAATGACACATGGGAAGGCCCCCCAAAATGAAAGAAGTTCAAGGAATGAAAAACTATTAATATCAACACCATTTCTAAGATGAATCTAAGGACCATATAGATGAATCATGATACCCTCAAGGTAATGAATATGTACTTGTATAATGGAGTAAAATGAGTTGAAATGATATTAAAGACCACAAATGACCGAAATAGGTCAATTGGAGTTGGAAGAATGATGATTAACAACAAAAATGAGTGCCTAGAGTACCTCTAAACACAAGAAACCAAAATCTAAAACCTAGATTAAAGAAAGTAGACAACCAAATTTATATCAAGGAAAACTTCAAGTGATCACATTTTTTTAACTCGGTAGATGAAAGCAATGGAAGTCTTTTTATCAAAATAGTATAATTGTTCTACTTTTTGGACCTATATACCATCAAAATCAGTCAAATCACAACCCCCCCAAACCAAAAAAAAAGAAGAAGTTAATATATAACAAAAATAGGTCCAAAAGTGAAACAATTAAACAATTCCTTTTTATCCCTAAGTTGCTTTAATGGCATGCAAAAGTGTAAAGGATTGAATTAAATATGCCCATCAAAGGGATAATCGGTGTGAATATTTGCATGAATGTATCAAAGGTACCAATCCATTGAGTTGCAAGCTTAGATGTTGTAATAGGAGTGTGTAAACATTCTATTCTTGTAGCAAGAGCCATGTGCTCTTATTTTTACCATGTGAAACAAGACTTCTTTGTAGTTTGCAATTTCACTTCGCTGCATGTCAGTCTTGCAGCAGGCAACAATTATTTACTCTCTGTGAAACAATCAAGAAAGAGCCAATGGAAGCAAGGAAGATCCAGCGGGGGCCTCTGAGAGGATGGAGAGAGGAGTAAACACTGCTCTCTGGTGGGTATATGAAGGCAACTAAGGAGTTGCTTGTATCTATTATTGAATCATCCTCCTCTGGTCCTACGCTAGGGCACAGTTGGATACACTCGATTCCTTTTCTTTTGCTTGAGATTTTAGCAGCAACAGTCATGCTAAATTTCACTGTTGTCCCATGATACATAATGTTCAATCCATGAGAAAAAGTTCCTTTTGAACTTGCGATTAAAGAATGTTCATTGTTGGTAGTGTTTTCTCCTGGATTGTCGTCCCTATATCTAACATTGCTATAGGCAAGTTTCTTCATCTTGGATTTGGTTTGGTTGTTGTGACTGTTGACGCTGGTAAAACTGAGATTGTTGCTAAGGGCGTTGATGTGAGCATTTCCACGCCTTCTGTTTAGAATGCATCTAACAAGGATAATCCACATCATAAGAAGCCGAGGATGAAGAATATATGTCTGATAATGGACCAGGTAGATCAACAAACGTAAGATGAGGGATTTAATTTCTTTATGAGGAAAACTGTGAGTATTTTTTTTTTTTAAGACAGAGGTCACTTGGGGTCGTACCTTCAGTGGATTCGGGTTTCTCTTCTGGTTTTTGTGTTCCACCATCTTGATAAAATATCATAGATAGTGATCTGAACTTATGGTTGAGATTTTGAACCTAACATGGTTGAACCTCAAAAATATAGATAGGAGAAGGGTGGCTTTGCCAATCCATCTACAAAACTAAGTTATAGTACATAAAGATTATAGTGTACTTCTTCCTTAAAATGCTTATCAATAAAACATTGAATTCAATAAATGGTGTATTGGTGTATTTTGAATTGAAAAGTATGGAAAGAGAATATTCAATAAATGGTGTATTTTGAATTGGAAAGTATGGAAGGATTTTATTGAACTCTTACTATGATCTTAGATCCCATTGCTTGTGCGTTGCTTTTTGTGTATTACATTTTGGAACTTCAAATCTTGTTGGTTCATTGGCATATGGGTAATCTTCGAGGCCAATTTTCAACCTAGAGCATATTAATCAACTTTGATATTCTCTTTGGATTGAATTTTCAAGGTTTTTGTAAGTTTTTTTTTGGATTTGTTTGCTGAAATATATATTTTTAAACTAGAAATTATGTGTAGTTAGTATAGACAATTCACAAACTAATATTAATAAGAACTTGTGACTTGGCAATGGTAGAGATTTCTGAAAACACTTCCATACAGGGTCCCACTTCAAAAAAATATCTATCCTTGTCACAATAGATCAATATTAATCAATCAATCTATACAAACTCTACCCCTCAGATTTTGGATATATGACCATTAAACACACTCAAAACATCTACCATGCTAATCCTAGAATGCATATCAAAATAAACCTAAAACATTGCCTTAGCACATAAAATTGTTTAAAGTGAATGATCTTCATTTCCAAAAAGTGAAGTACTTTACTATGTCCTTCCTAAGCTACATATATGGATACGATATCCAATATATAACAATTTAAAAAAAAATCATAATATAATTCAATTAGAATAGATAAATACATATATGTTTATAAAAAATAAATTATAACATAAAAAATTTAAAATACTATTAATGAATTTAAATTTGAAAACTGTAAAAAAAAGAGTTATAATGAAGGAATGCTTAATTCCTTTATTTGTATCTTGATTTATAAGAAATTTCAATTTGGAAACCGTACAAAAAGAAAGTTATAATGAAAAAACGAAAGTTATAATGAAGAAATGCTTAAGTCCTTTATTTATATATTAATTTATAAGAAATTATGATTTATTTTTTATTTTTTTTATTATTAGATTTTATATTTAATTTTGGTCTATTTTAATGATTGAATTTTCAATTGAAATGGTTGAAGCATCAATTTAATGGACTTATATGATAGTTCAAAAATCTGAAACACTTTTAAAACATTTTATTTCTTTTTATATTAGGATTTGTTTTTGAAACACAAAAACATGTTTCCAACACTTAGGCATTTCCAATGACATTCCTACATTGTTTTTTAAACTCAAGATTACTAGATTTGTGATTGTCCCGATAAAAAAAATCAACTCCCCCCCTCTAGGCTAGTTGTTATCATCTCATTTTTTTTCTCACCTACAACATTGAAGTGATCATACTAAAAGGCATCACCAGTTCATAATAATCAACATAATGCAACACATCAAACTACCTCATGGCTATTTGACACCCTAGAAAGAAAAGTCAAACCTTAAGTTGATTGCTTCTTTCATCGTGCAAGTGGCCTTCCATTTAAAAGTGCTAGTCTTGCAGAAAATCCTTCGATACCCATGTGACTCTGGTAAATATGGAACTCAACTACTTTAACAACACATTAATGGCAAAAGACATGCTTGAGCGGTGCTAGGGTGGCGTGCAAGACTTGTTGAAGCTCCCATCTCATAAATTCTTGGTCCTTTGGACTTCCAATGATTCTAATCAAACATATGGGATCCCACTTGGATGATGAGCATTCACATTGAAGCTAGTTCACTATTGGAGTTTTAGTTTTGCCTATAAAAGAAAGCCATGAGGATAAATTTCAAAAAGAGGAAAACATTGCAAGGTTTTATTGTAGGAATGAAGTTGGAGGTCATACATCTCTCTCTTTCATCTCTACTACTCATTTCCCTTATGCTTGCTTGTGTTTTTTTTTACCAAAGAGTCAATATTTCTTCATTCATTTTAGAGAGCATTCAAAGAGGAAAATGACCCATTCTTTGGAGAGTCTTGGAGGTTACTTGTTTCCATTCATCCTTTTCAAGGTGATACACATGTTTTT
>JZKD02S0643776.1:253479-276724 GCA_000966675.3 Picea glauca
TACTTTCCATATAGATGGTTTTTTTCTTTACGTCACACTTAGATTTATAGCTTGGCATTTCATCAATTCCATACATCATTTGTTGGTTTGTTTAGTTCAATTTCTTAACTCATCTAAAGAAAAACTAGATAAAGGATTGCAATCTTGTGCTTAAATCACTTGCCACTTGCAATCATTTTATTTTCATTTTAGATTTATAGGTGTAGCATTTACTTCGATGCATTATTGTTTATACTATCACTCTCACATAAACAAAGGACCTAAAATCTCTCTCATCAAGAATTCTCTTTGCCTTGAACTCACAAAGTGATCTTGGCTAATTAAAAGGTTTGGAAGAGTAAAATACCTAATACCTCCTTTATCACATTTTGAATTCAAGTTGTCGTTTTCCATTTGAAATTTCTTACATCACTTGGGAAATTAATTAGGAGGAGAAGCAACCTTGGGGTTACATATTTGTCCTTGTCAAATCCTCAAAGTGATGAAATTTTATTTTCTGTGATTTATTCTCAAGATTTGCAAAATTCAAGTCATTCATACCACTGGAGCACACACATGAAGGACCTAAAAAGTATTCTTTACCAAAGTATGCTCATCATCTTGTGCCCCAAAAATGACCTTGATGAATAAGAAATGGTTAGAAGTATAAAATACCTCATTTGACACACCTTAATCAAATTGTTGGTTTATGAATATAATATAGCCCCCTTAAAATGAAAACAACATAATCATTTAACTGACTTAATTCTACCACTTGAGGTCACAAAAAACATTATAGTCTAATTTAACATTACCGAGGTAGGAATCCAAATGACACTCCACAATTGTTTCTCATTTGAAACATAGTTGTTTTCCTAGGGAGCTTGAAATCCTTTATATCAAATGCACAAAAACCAAGATGATGACATGCATTGCAGTGTGTAAATGTTGAGGTCAAGGATTGATTCGAGTTTCATGGAGTCACCCATCTCTATACAACCCTTGATCGTTGGAGGCCAAATCACTTGTCCGCATTGGTGAAGGTATCTTAGTGGACAAAACCTAGGATTATCACCACATGGATTTTGTGGGCTGTGATAACACCTGAGGAAAATAGTTTTTAACCATTGGGAATTTCCCCTAGTGCCCTTCACTATATCTCACTCTATTTTTCCTTCATTGGTTGTCTTTAGGGGACTTCATTACCATTTGTTCAAATATTTTGGAAGGCTCAGTTACAATTTGAGTGGAATATCACTAGATTCTTAGGAATGTGCTTTTACTTTTAAACATTGCGTGAAAAAACCCTAAATCAAAACTTGGCATTGTTGTTTATTGAAATACATTCATAGAACATTGTTTCTCCCCTTTCACACTGATTTAAGATTAGATACGTTTCTTTGAGCATATCATTTCTGTACATTTTCCTCACCACCTTATAGCTTAGAGAAATTTACATAGTTAAGAAACATAATGAACTCCTAGGCACCTAGAAATTCTGTTATTCCTTACAACCTCCCTCCTTTGCTTTGAGGGATTCCTACTATTTTCATTAACAAGGTGGATCAGATCTCCCTCCCAATCTGATATGAGTGTGTCCGTGTTAGGCCGATCCTTACAAGGATCATCTTAGTGGGTCTCACCCTTTATGGGACAACCTTTGTTGAGCTCTATCCCATCTCATTCGATAACACACCAATCATCCATGATAGTCAATGCCATCCCATCCACCCCACCTAACCCACTGTACATGGCTAGTTTGAATCTTCCAAATTTTACAAAGCTCACTAATGACCCCATCTTGCACGATCCTACTTGGCCACCCATGTCAACCAAGATACCATTTGATATTCCCAAATCCGAGGTGTTAGCTCCCAAAATGAATCAGTCACTATGGTTGCATTTTGTGGTTGATAGCATGGCTATTGGTAGTTTTCTCAAATTTGTTTTAAGATTTACTAGTAGCAAAACTTAGGTTTTAATTTTTGTCTTAGAAATAAGGCGACCCATAAAGGTCTTCTCTTTAAAATTTTCAAAAAATGCTTTCAACAACTAACGCGTGTTTTAAAGATGATGGTTAGCTGGTGAAAGCGGTGATTTTCAATAGCTAAGGAGAATTTCTCACGGGTCGTTAGCTGGTGAAAGAGGCGATTTTCAACAGCCGAGGAGCGCTTCTCACGGGCCATTAGCTAGTGAAAGCGGGGATCACGTGTGTTTTATCCATGTTTTAAAAAATCAAATGATGACAAGCTCAGCCCACGTCATGCAATCAATTATGATGCACTGGTGAAAGTGAATAATGATGGAGACTCGGGTTTGCACGACTAAATCGGATTGCAAAGCGGATCTCGTGCAGTAATGCATGCTTCACAATCATGGCATCGGAAATGGTGAATTTGAATCCATTATCACAGGTGCAGGAGAAATACTGCTTGGCTGGAAACATCAAATCGGCCCATCGCTTCCCCAACATGCATCACCCACAAGTGTATGGTAAGCTTTCAATGTTGAAAAACAGAGCCGAGTGTTTTCACCAGCACGAGAAATCGGCCCAAACAACATATCGCAGTGTTTGGTGTGCAGAATTGGTCGGGGTTTTAAATTATAAATGGAAAGGAGACGCAGTGGCTCTCTGTTGAGAAAAGAATTGGACAATCTGTCTTTCCTACAGATGCATCCCGAAGTGAAAAAACACTTCTCAAACGCGGGATGTATGGAATATGTCGAAAGGCTACAGAATGGATCTCATCAATCAACAACATAGGCGTTTGCTAAGACGTTTGATGGAAATAAAGCCTGTGTTGGGTCCTTAGATATCATCGTGGATGAAGCTGCCATCGCTGCAGCGACCAACTTACCAAGATCGGGCCAGAGTTGGTTCAAAACGACTGCCACCAAGAACCTAAATTTCAGAGCATACTTGAAGGAAGAATTCAGACATAATGCATGGAAGAAGAACATGCCAGTTTCCCATTTAGAATATGAGTGGCAGGATTTGTTTAAGGGCATCCAACTCTACATAACTTCAGAAGGCAGGTACGACAAACTGATGTTATATCATTTCAAACTCTTAGACCATTTCACAGGTAAAACTCTCCTAAATCTACCTTTCTTCTTGCACAAGAGCTTAACTAAAATCTGTAAAAAGATTAGGGCTGAACCTCTAAGTATGAAGAACCCTCTTTGCCAGTTTGGCCTTATTAAATTGATAATCCTGGAAGAGCTAAGACAGAAGGGGAGGACCTGGCAACATTTTCTTTTCTGGGAGGGCTTTGAGACTCAAACTCAGCCCATGAATGAACAGAGGAAAGATGGAAAGAGACAATTGACTCCTCAAAGTAGCTCAAGGAAGAGGAGAACCCTTCCAGGACCTCCAGAAGATAGAATCTCTGGTGTGAGATCTCACAGGTCAAAGAAGAAATTGGATTTTGAAACTACTACAGAGCAGCCTACAGAAATGAGAACAAACATTTTAAACCTACCATACACAGACTCAGAACCAGAGCAAGAAGATGAGAGCCCTGCCATCAAAAGTCTTGAACATTCCATTGAGTTTGCACAGAATTGTGAGACCTTTACTCACACCGAGGAAGGGGAAACTTCAAAGATAACTAAGTCGAAGAAAACATAGAAAATCAAGCACCTCAAAGAAGTGATCGCTCAGCAGGAGGTCTTAGAGAGAGTAATAAAGGAAAGATACAAGAAGTTGTCTGATAATTTTGTAGAAACAAATGCTACATTTGAAAAGCTGGCTCGTGAAAGTGTCAAGGAAAAGAAGAGGAAACATAAAATCACCAAATACTATAACAGTCTATGGTGGCTAGCAAAGCGCCTTAAAAGAAAAATCAGAAAATTGAAGCAAAAGCAAAAGTCACACCCAGATTTGCAAGTGCTTGCTCAAGTTGCTGTGAACACGCAAGGGGATAAAGCAGAGACACATTAAGTTTTTGATGGAATCACAATTTTGGAGGTGAAATTTTATTTTAGGCTAAGGCAGAGCTTTCACCAGCGCACAACACAATTTTACAACCAGTTAGCTGGTGAAAGGAAGCGCTTTCACTAGCTAACCAGCGAACCATAAGGCGAGTTAGCTGGTGAAAGAGGAAAAAGCATTTTTGAAAGCTAAGATGGAGCAGGTCGTTTTGACAGGATTTAAAGAGGTTCCAGAGTATTAAAGGGTTAACAACTTGATCGAAAAATACCCTGCATCAGATATTCGTGGGAGTTGTTGAGAACCACATGCTAAACTAATCTCCTAAAGCATATACTATGAACAACCGAAGAGATCCAACTGCCAAGACAGGTGCCTTTGCCAAGTTTCGTGACACCACAGATTCCAGGAGTTGAAGAATACAGATGTCAAATTTTGAGATTGAAGACAATTCGAATGCTAGTTTAGTTATTAAGTCTTTGTTATCAAGTTGCTTAGTTAAATTTGAATTGCTATTTTTAGATACAGATCCAAGTTTTTAGGATCTTAAAAACTGATTGTAAAAGGCTATAAATGCCTATCTTTTCTAAGAGACAGGGGTTCAAACTGGGATACATTTTTGTGCTATTGTATAGAATCTTTTGATATAATAAAATTACAGTCCCCTTTCACTTTCGATATCAGAAATATCCATGTTTCCATTTATGTACTTCATTTCAGTTTATTTTATCTTATGAAGACTATTATCTCTTTATTGATCTCATAGATTTGAATTGAAGGATTTTCTTTTTGTCTTGTATTAAGCCTTACACTCAACTGTATTTGGCAATCAATATTAGTGTTCTTCATCCCCCCTTTCAAATTACTTGATCCGATTATTGTTTCCTGAAAGCACTATTTCTTTAGAAGTATGATGAGTTGTCTATTACAGTGATCTTTAAAGACCCCATTGTTCCAAGCATATCTACACATTATTTTTAAGTTACCAAGCATCCTTAGCCTACAACCCTAAGAAGTTTCTTGGAGTGATAACACGAGGGACAATCAAATAGAGATCCATCCAACCATGTCATGGCATTTCAAATATGTTTTTCCTTCAAAAACATCACCAATGATTTCATGCTTGACACATAGCTTGGGTTGAACATACCCAAGCATCTCACAAGATAAATCTCTTGATAGACTTCCTCTCTAGACTTCATAACTTCTTTTAGGGTTTCCTCATGAACCCTAACACCTTGCTCCAAGAAGACAATTGTGAAGAAAAGAGTACATGATAATGATGATATTGGCCCTCTCCTTTCTCTATTTATATGAGAAGTGAAGGGAGGTATACAATTAAAGTGGACCTCATGCATTGCAAGCAACCTACAATATGCAACTAGATCGACACATGTGAAGTGCTCCTCCTACAAGTGACACATTCCAAGATCCAAGGTGACAACAATCCACAAGCAAGGCTCCAAGACAAGGGTGTTCCTCATCTAAGGTCAAACGCTCCTACTCCAAGGGCTCCAATTCTCTAGTGCCTTTCCTAGGCCATGTGCTCCTCTTGGTCCACTTCACCTACATGATTATTGTTGCAACCTAGGAATCCCCAAGTCAACTTCAAGACTCCATGAAAGTATCTAAGCAACCCATTGATTTCTAGGTCTCAATGCTCTCCTTTGTAATGCTAAATAATCCTCCTCCAATACAATGTGTTCTCCAAGGAAGTAACCTCCTCCATGTGTCCAACATGTATAATGTCACAAATTTGTTTCTAATGCTCTAAGGAAGAATGTCAATCAAGCATCCATATGAGGTCTAGCACCCAATGAGTAAGCCACCTCCAATGTGCAAGTACATCATGGATCAATCAAGGGATAACCATACACCATGTACCCCTCATCTCATGAAGCACCCCAAACATTGTGTAAACACTTTCAGAGTAACCCCAAAAGATAACATGGAGATATCATATATGCATGGTATCCTTGATTTTATTTGAAAATATAATATGATTTTGACTTTATTTTCCTTGGTTTTACAAATTGATTTGTGCATGCTACTTGTTTTGGAAACAAGCAATTTATTTTAGATTTGGGTATTCAAATGATTTTGTTTGGAGATGCCAGTCTTTCCCTTCCTTGTGAAACAAATTGTATTGTACAAATTTAAATTTTATTCCTTAAAGATGAATTTGGAAATATGGTCTCATCTTTCATTGAATTAGATGCAAAGAAATTCATGTTCCTAAGCATTACGTTTGGTTGCAACCTATTTACTTTCCATTTTGTTTAGGGACATTCATCTAGATCATTAGTTAGTAAGTAATGAAAGGCATAATATATTGAAAGCAAGTAATTAAGGTAATGCACAACTTATTGAAATACAGTAAGGAAGGAAATGCACAACTTATTGAAATCCAGTAAGTAAAGTAAGGCATAACGTATTGACTTCCACTAAGTAAGTAAGGTAAGGTGTAATGTACTAAAATTAAGGAAGGTACAATGTAACATATTGAAGTATACAATAGATAGCATGGGAGAGAGGGTGTATAACTTAGATGTCAGATCCTAGCTTGGTTCAATGATTCAGATCCCTATGGGGTCATAATATGTGGTTGAATGTTGGTTAGTTGGGAGAGTATGTGTGTTTGTTGGTTGTCCAACCCCTTCCTTCATCAATGGGCCTCAACAAATCAATTTGGTGATTGGTTAATTGTGGGTCGACATTTCTTGTAAAGGCTCCCTTCCATGTGATGATCAATGCTCAAGTCAATTCATTTATTAATGTTGGCAGGGTGGTTATAAAGGTTTAATGAGAGGAGGTGATTCATTTTTAGGGGAATCATGCTCATCTCTCACAAAATAGAAAGGAGAGAAGGAAATAGGAGATATAGAGGAATACACCTAAAAAGGGGAGATAGAGAGAAGAAGTGATTGGAAAATTGGAGATAGATGACTCCCATAGTAACAACGTATAAGAAGAAACAAACCCATGAAGATGACTTGTAAGCCTAGTTTAGAATTAGACCATCAAATATACCTTTTGATGTTTTGGTAAACTATATTAACCCAAGAATTCATAACAATAACAAGAGCCCATTGGATCATGCAAGTAAATATTTAAAGTTTAATTCAATACATTGTTTTTGAGTTTGTGGATTCCTCCATTGTATGTGATTTTATTTAATTGCATGCATGTCTACTTCCATTTGGCACTATTTTGGTATCAGAGCATTACAATACCTACATGTGAGTGTGGAGAATAAGTCTAGTAAAATAATTTATTGGGTAGAATCATTAAGGGAAGGGAAATAGTTCTAGAAAGAGTAAATTGCTAGGTATAATTGTGAAAAAAGGAAATTACACAAGTAAATAGTAAAAACAACATACCCAATAGGAATAGGAATACCAGTCTAGGGTCAGGATCAACGAAGAGGCATCTCAAATGAGATTATTGAGATGTTGAGGGCCATGCCTTTTTAGGATGGATGCCATGTAGGAATCCTAGAGAAAAGAAGTCATAGTTGTTATTTGTGATATGAATGATGATGAACGAGAACTAGAAGTTCAACATGAAGATGTTGAAGAATCTCAAGATCTAGGGGATGGGTTTATAAGGGCATTGATATATTTGAGAGGTATAATAAAGATGGAAACCCATAACTACTCAGGAAGCTTGAACCAAGAAGAATTAATTAACTAGATTGGGAACATGGAGAACTTCTAAGGTTTTGAACAAATCAAAGACCCCAAGGGAGTGAATCTTGCATGCACCAAGATGAAAGCATGCACATCTCTATAGTGGGACAATCGATATGAATTGGATCTACATGAAAACAATTGGATATCGACTCAAGTTATATGAGGATTGACACAATAAAGGTTCGGGGCTATGGATGAGATAGGAGACAAGGTTGATGTCATGAAGGGCCCCATTCTATCATGACCGATGTCCGTACTTGCATTAATATAATACTCTCTGATACCACTCAAACTCTCGATAGGTGAAAAAGTCCTAATCATAAACACGAGCGCCTAGAGGCACAATCATGAAAGTCACCCATTATCACCTGGTGGCCTTTCCCCTCACTTCAGAATATGGAAAGAGGTATCCTAGCCTAGGGGGGAATCCCTATGGTCAATCTAGCTAAATCATCATAAATAGAGTGGGAGTGCAAATTATCTTAAGTTGATTAGTACAACCAACCCAAGAAACCAATATTTTACCTTAAAGATAAATGTAATATAAAGAGTGCAAAGATGGTTTCTTTGGTTAATATAAAATGTGTATGCTACAATATGCCACATAATATCTAATTACCAACAATAAACAATAATAGATAGATAAGTGATAATTTAACCAAAACAAATGCTAGAAAATGTAGTGGTTGTGACAAGTTAAATACACAATAGTTCTGTCTGATTTACCAACGAGCACAATGATGTAGTTATGGCCATTTTTCAAAACAAATTGACACCATAAAATCCACACCCCATTTGACAAAAGGGTGAACAATAATGTGGTGTAATGGAGTAGGGGGAAACATATTTTCTTCATATATACTTGACAAGGATGACACCTCTTGACCACTTATATACAATATTGAAATATTGAAAGCCAGAAGTATCCTGCACACAAAATCCTCTTGACCACTTCTATACAATATTGAAAGCTATAAGAATCCTACACGTAAAATTTTAAGGGTTCTTTCAAGTGTAAGTTACATTTCAAATGTGATAAAATAAGAGTGAATTCAAACCATGAAACTCATCCATGTAAGACTGTCTTACTAAATCAGATTGCTCATTCAACAATGGATACTCAAGAAATGCTTATAAGTGCTATAAAGTGTTCAAAAGTATTTACCATGAAGTAGCAACAAGTGCCAAAGCATTAATGTCTGTCATTGATCAAGTTTGAGCTTCAATCATAGTTAGATTCCCAAGTTTATTGCTAGTGAACATATTATAAATCATTCAAATGACCACTGATTTGTTGTGAACCATTAGCCATAATAAAATATCCAAATCCACTCCAAACCTTTAAGAATCAACCACCAAATCTAAAGAATCAATCCATTCCAGATCTGATTATCTCCAATATTTATTGCTTGAGTATGTTTCTTCCAGATCTGATTATCTCCCAGATTTATTGCTTGAGTATGTTTCTTATGGACAATAAATAAAGTAATAAAGCACAGTTCTGTTGGATTCAAATGCAACCATAACAATAAGTGTTAAATGGCTGTAAGATTTTAAAACCCATGAATGACTACTACATATTAGATTGTGTTTAATTATAGTTACCCATTAAACCAAATATAACAACACTATCTTAATCTAAGTGGCATTCATCATGAGATTTAAACCTTAGCACGTGTGATATCAGTCCAGATCTACAGTGATAATAATGGACAATGAATCTAATGAGCAGGCCCAGATTTCAAATGAGTTTGTAAGGTTCCAATCAAATCTTTTAGGCTTTGGTTTTAATGGTTTAGAATCCATATTTCAAGAAATGCTGCATCACATGTATTTTTACCAGTCCATTAGCATGCAATTTTTTTTTGTTTCATTCATCCCTCTCTTGCAAATCGTTCTAGGGTTCTTAGCATTGATTCATTGCATATTAGCGTTTGGATCATAAATAAAGTGGGACGTTGCAAAGTAAACATGCTAAAATGTGTCAAATTAGAATTTGATATTTGTTAAGTGATTACTAGTATTCAGAAATATTACTCAAACATTAAACTCATCAAGTGTAAACACCTTTAATTTCATCATTCACCAAATCCATCCATTCATGAGATCAACTTGTTATGGAAAAGATAAATGCTTCAAGACAATCGAGCCTCTACAAAGAAATTGCAATATATCATTCTATTGTTGAATGATTAGGTTTATTAGATTAGATCTATGCTTAAGATGTGAAAGAAGCAACACTAGATCGAAGAAACATCCTTCCTCCAAATATTCATCCAATTAAAACATAGGAAAGAAGAGTGTAGGCTAACCATTAGAAAAAACTAATTAAGAAAAAACTTGCACAAAGAAATCTTAAGTTAATTGTTAGATCTGAAAATTTATTAGCCTAATTAACTTGTGGAACATGCAATCTAGATCTAAGGATGTAGAACTTTAAATCCTAGATTACATACAAAAAGTAAAAAGGGAAAATATAAATAAGATGGATACAAATGCAAGGAAGATTAGTTCCTTATCCATTGAGCAATAGGGTCACTTGGTGAAATCCCGAGTGACATTCTTGTACCTTCAACATGTGAAGTCACTAGCACTATGAAGGATTGCTAAATCATCTTCAAATTTAAATACTCAATGCACTACAAGATCTTTATGGAAGACTAATTTATGAAGACTTAGCCTAATTACTACAACATTAAGCACAAAGTGAGAGCATAGAATCCCCAAAGATCTATGCCCTAAACAATGATTTAAACTTAGATATTTACAAAAGAAATGAAATAGGGAACATCAATTACCTCAAACGCATTTGTTGTAAATCGTAGTAGCTCTTCTCTTCCTAGAAACCTGCAATGTCAAAATATCTTCCTTGTAGCACTAGAACATATACTCAAAATTAAGACAAGACTAACATAAGAGCTTTTGCAAGGAAAACGAGTTCTTCCAATTGATTTCCAATAAATACAAATGAGAGAGAATCCCTCCTTAAATATATAAGGCACCTCACAAAAACTATGGTTAGAAAACCATGTTCTAGTACAATACCATGTGCCAATACAAAGGGCTCAAGAAAAATCATGAGCTAAAACAAGAGGCACCCTCAATACCATGTGAAAAAACCACCAAGAGAAGTCAATTGGTCTAAAAGGTGATGTCCCTTCATGAATGAGCTCTAACCACCCACAGGTGTGTCTACAAGAGGAAAAATGTGCCTTCCATGTGTCCTAATGACTCACACATTTGGCTCTAAGTAGTGGGACGCCGAGTGGTCAAAATGTGGTGATACTTTTACTGCGACAGATTTCAATAGCATCATAACTAGGTCAATTTTTGCCTAATTTTATATTATAATCCCATTTCCAAAAAGTTGCGGCCATTCTTAATCAAATGGAGTTGATTTTTTGGAATTATGAGAAATATGTCAAAATATAACCACCCCTAAATTTGGTCGCCTTCAAAATATGTGCTAAAATCACCTCATTAACACCTCTAACCACACACACATGTGAGAATATTCCTCCAAGAATACAAGTACACTCTCATGAGGTGGTCTAGATGGCATACATGATGATGTGGAGTGCCTGTCATAATCCAATGCACTATCATGGGTCCGAATGAAATAAAATGTATCTCAATGCGCTATCACAGATCCCAATGCAATATCATGTATCCCAATGTGGTGTCATAGATCCCAAGAAAAATGGCATAGATCCCAAGGTAGATGTATGTGTCTGTATGTTAGTACATGGATCCCAAGGTAGTATCATGGATCCCACGACAATGTCATGGATCCCAGATCAAGTGCATGAATCTCGAGGCATGATACATGGATCCCAATGCAAGGTGCCCGCTTATAGTGGTGGCCATGACCTCCTTACAAGTCATTAGGTGATGCATACATAGAGATCTATTATAGGAACACCATAACATTAAATTAATTTTAGAATTTTCTTAAGTTTAACCAAGGGAGGAAAACCTTAACCCTTATTACATGTGACAAATTCTAAGACAAGGGTTATTTCCTAGATCACTAAGTTAGACATAGGTGATATGATAAATACTGTGCAAAAGGGGAAGGGGAAACTTCATGTGTTGACCCTCATAGTCCTTTATCTTATTTGACTAGTTTTCAAGAGCTAGGATTCTTCAGAACATGCAATCCTTTAAGAGGGATAATTTGCTTAGTTACCACCTCTACACTTTGTTTTACTACCCCATCTCATATTTTCTTTCTTTGATTTCTTAGTCCTTTATTTAGATATGGATTATTTAGTATAGGACTTAGGGGTAAGGGCCTTTTAATGAGGTGGCGTATCTCTAGATTTATTATTTTTTAACTTTTAACTTTCATTCTCTTCACCTCTAGCCCCCTTTTTTTGTCCTTATTTGACATAGGCTTACATTTGTCTTCATTTTGTTTCATAAAATTTTGCTAAATGATGTATGATAAGTCAAACATGGACATGAATAACATTTTTATGAACGAGGTGGAAGTGAAAGAGGGAAGATGTAAAGTGTTACGTATGTGAGGTATGCTAAATCAACTATATATCTAGTAGTACAAATTGACCCAAGACATGACGACACTTCTTATAACATCCCCACTATAATCCCCAATTTAATTAATGTACAATGTAGATATGAATGTGGCTATGGCCAAGCGATGTAATATGCAGAATGAATTTTCTGATTTTAATAAAAATAATGTGATGCCAACTGCTAGGAATATGGAAAAAGATGGGGGATGATTAATCCACAAGAGAGGGGGATGCCTAGGGAATGTCTAAGAGGGGCCCAAGGGGGAAATAGTTTGTGGCTATTAATTCAAACCATATTTATGAATTTTATTATCTTTTGGGTCAACCTTCTATTTCTATTTGAGTGTATGAATGCCCAATCACTGGATACCTGTCAGAGGGTGGGTGTACAAGTCACATCTCATAATTATTGGAAGAATGGGGCTGAAGTACAATCAACATTGGGCAGAGTGTGTAGTTAATTGTTGTAATGCCCACTTTTCCCCCAAGACTTTAATTACGATAAGAATTCATATTATTGTGTTTATGAAGCATGTGATTGTATTTTAATTAATGAAAACACCATAGAGATGACTGTGAGGGAACAACCTTGAAAGTACTAGCCATGATACACAAGTGGAAATTGATGAAGTAGGGATTAATTGAATGGTTGGATAAGGTGGATTTAAGATGATTTTATGAAGAAAATAGAAAGCTTGCTTAGCAAGATATATTATGCTTGAAAACATGAGCTCACACCCACCAACATACCCAGATCAACATGAAACCACATGACCGATTATGGAGGTCAGATTGCTGGTTGAGGAAGTTAATAACTATTGACAATTTGAGTTCTTGAAGAAAGAAAGGGGACAATTGGAATAAATTGACGTAGAGGAGACTATGTATTACCCCTTCAGGATAGGAACTGCAAGCTACATGTTGTGTCTATAGGAAGCCATGGGAATCCCAAGAATATTGGAGGAGGAAGAGACTAAAGGTGGAGAGACACCCCCAGACTAGAAAACCAACAAGGAGAGACACACAAGAAGGCTATTAGGATGTGCACACATGCATAAAAGAGAAGCACACCCATGAGAAAATATTTAGTCACTAAGAGTGGCAACATAATAATAGAGCACACAACAAATAGAATAACACTTTGAGAAAGATTACTGGAGAAACGAGTTCGTAGGCTAAATAACATAGTGAACAAAGGTGTTCATTGGCACAAATTGAAGGAGATAAGAAAGGGATATATTTCCTTGAAGAAAAAAGGAAGCTCATCTAAGTTATTGATGATCACCCTAAAACAAAGAAGACCTGGATCCATACTGGAGTAATAGAGGGATACACCTTGGTACTTACTGAAAAGAAACCAACACTGGTAAGGGGAGGTCATCGAGGGACTATATAGCAGAGAAGGGACTTATGCAGAGGAAATCTAGTTGATAAACTACCTGATAAACCTATAGAGACCCTGGGCTCAGTGGGAAGGGGGAAGCTTTTGTTGTTGTCAGAGGAGGAAGGAGAGTAACCTTCCCAGATCATCTTAAGCTTGGAAACCAACTGAATCATTCCCCTTATGGTATCATGGCTTGGCATGGGGGTGGCGTACTATAGGAAGGAACTCTATAGTATGGCCTAAGGTTGGGAGGAAAGGCTTCCTCTCTTAGTCAGTTGGTTGTAGACATTTCCCTGATTAGATAAGTATTTAACTTGATCTGTTTAACTGTGCATGAATGATGTAATTGTGTAATTGTTTGATTTAAATGGGAAATGTGAATACTTATAATTAATGAATAGAACCCTTGAGTATTTGGGACATGCTTGTTGTTGCCATTGTTTAATTTGTTAAACTGTGAATTTGAATGAGTGAGTACATTCTGTGTCCCTAAGGATCTTGCAGCCTTGAGATGAAAGTTTGTGGGATATGGAAAAAAAATTGGTTTGTCCAGTGATGTGAGGGTTATGATGTCGGGAAAGTTCATGTGAGGAATAGAGGACCTTGAGTCTTGAGGAAGTCTCGACCCTTGTGTAGAAATATTGCAAGATATGAAAGAAGCTTATCTTTGATAAGGTTGAAAGGCCCTTGATGCTCTTAGAGAGGTTTCTCGACTCCTGAAGACTCGATAAAATCCTTGAAGAACCCTTGAAATTGGCCAAGTCCCGAAATTCGACATTAATCAGTGGAAAAACCCCGTGTTAAGTCGTGAGAATTTACAACCGTCGATCCGACTGGGAAAGTAGATATCAACCCTTCGTTGATGAAAGCATCATTGTCGAGAACGATCAAGTGTTAGGGCTTATGTGAAGTCCGACAAGGAAGAAAATATCCTAGAGATGGGATGAGGACCGTCGATTCAACGAGAGTGACATCGGTGAGATATGGACTGCTGGAACTATATGCATCATCATCGGGGAATAAAAGGTTGGGGAAGTAAGTGATAAGTCTAGAGAGTGTCGATGATGATGAAGACCCTGAAAAGAGATGAGGGTCGTCGATCGATAGGTAGGAAGGAGTTGATATCTATCGTATGTTGTCGTAGGTTTTGATTAATAAAAATGGGTGATGACATCATGTGATGAGGCGTGCCAACATGGAAGCCAACATATATCTAGGGGTTACATGTGTCACCAGTAGGATAGTTGATGGACGTGAGTGCTCTTGGAGGGACTAAAAACCCTTAGATCTTCGATTGTAATCTATATCGTTGGATCTAGATGCCATTAGATATCAACTGTTCATTGGAGGATGTTAGGCATGGGTCCATAAGTGAGGATAGGAGCATGTGCTGACAACGACGAGACCTTAAATTTAAACAAAAATTGTTGGTCGGCAGGGAGGCGAGAGGAAATATCAGTCGTTGATTAGTGTAGGTGCCACCTAGACCACCTCATAAAATCTTGAGAGTGAGAAATTTAATGACCTTGGGGGTGTCGACGTGATCAGAGACACTAGATATCGCAAACGAAGAACCTTTGGATCTGAGAGTTTACCGATGGATATCATTGTCAGAACATTCAATTTTATATTAAATGATATCTCGTGGGAGATAGGCCTTGATGATGACGATGAAAGGTTTCATGAAGTAGAAACCAATGAGCGGTGAGTTAAGGATAGGTGCCATGCCAACTTCACATTGGATGGAATGAGTAGTAGGAATCCACATGGCAGAAGGTGGATTTTGACAATGAGAGTGTGGAAACTTTGAGAGGCTGTAACTTCCAGTCTAGATCTCAAAATTGAGTATGAGTATAGTCATTGGAGAGATATCGACGATCAAAATCCATCTATGGTCCTTATGATCAAATCAGAGCTTAGTTTAAAAAGATAAATCTTAACATCCCACCAACCTAAGAGAGGGATAGGGGGTCGAGTGCGTTACAGAGTGGTATCAAAGAAAAATTTAAACTCTAGGATTGAATGGGTCACCAATGCTGCTTGAAACCATTTAATAAATTTTTATATGTTGTTTAACATGCATGATTTAAATTGGTAATATCATGGATAATAATAGTTGTTTTTTCATCACATAGGACATAATGAAAGGAAATAGAGGTGAATGGTAAAATGTAGTATGGAAGAATCCTCGCACCTCAGAAATGAGGAATCTTATGAATAGAGGGATAGAGAAACCCCTCCATATTTGATGGCCACTGTTAGAATTATGAAGGCAGAAAATGAGAGGCTCATGAGAGCTCAATATGAATAGGCAGAGTTGAATTTAGTGTTAATGTAGAGCTTGTTAGAGATTCAAAAACATCTGTAGCAAGGCCCAAGTAATGCAGAGTTGCAACAGTTGGAGAGGTTGAAACCCCTACAGATGATCAAAATCATGTATTGGCTCACAATGATTTTGGAAAGAGTTTGTCCAGAAAGAGTCATCAGGATGCCAAGAACTGTAGATCTGGTGGAAGTGTTTCCACAGATTCATCTAGTAGGAAAATTACTTTTGTAGATTTCCCCAGTAGTGGCACAGAGTCAAGTGTCTGTAAGAAGAAAAAGAGGAAGAATTCTTAGGGTTCTTTGATTGAATAATTCAAGAAGGCTAAGCCACCTACCTTTGATGGAGAAATTAAGAAAGAAGAAGAAGCAGAGGCATGACTATTTGGTTTGAAGAAGTACTTTCGGGTACATAATTACTCTGAAAATACTATGGAAAGGATCACCATTTTTAACCTAAATGGAGGAGATTCCATTTGGTTGGAAGACCTCAAATAAATCAAGGGATTGAAGGAAAGAAAACTAACCTTGAAATAGTTTGATAAATATTTCAAGAAGGATTACCTATCAGAGACATACTACGATAATAAAATTAAGGAATTCCATGAGCATAATTTAGGTCAACTTACCATGGATGCATACACAAAAAGGATTATGGAGTTGTTGAGGTATGTTCCTTACCTCAAGGATGAGAAAGCGAGATTGCACCATTTCCTTAATGAATTTCCACAGTCTTACCAAGATATGACTAAGTTTGATAAGACAAATAATTTGGAGGACACTATTCAGAAGTTCAAGTGTTGCTATGACTAGTATAAACATAAGCAAGAGCCTTATAAGAATTGAAAAATAAAGGACAAGAGTGGATTCTAGAAAAAGGAATTCAAGTCGTTTCCATATAAGAACCAGAAGAAGGGTGCACAGTTTGGTCAACCAAGCAGAAGTGTACATCAACAAAATTTTCCATCTCAAAGTGGAAACAAACCAGTAGAGCAAGCAAGAGAAAGAGAAGAGGAACCCAATAAAGGACCTTTGCAATGTTGGGGATGTGGAGAGCCACACATGTTGAGGGATTTTCCTCACAGACAACATGGCAACATGAAGGTGTATAATGTATAGGAAACAACTACAATCAATGATGTAACCAAAATTGTACCAAGATTATACATAGCTACGGAGAATCGACAAGCAGATCACCAAGCCTTTGTGGTGGAATTAGAAGGTATTATTACTAATCAACCTATTTCTATTTTAATTGACCCAGGATATAGACTTAGTTATATTTCACCTCAATTTGTTGATGCATGTTCATTACAAAGAAAGAAACATGAAAGAGCATGGTTGGTTCAATTAGCCACTGGAACACAGAGGAAAGTGGCTGAGGTAGTAGAAGCTTTTCCAATTGAAATGAATGGATTGCATACTTATGCAGCCTTGAATACCCTACCCTTAGGATCATATGATTTATTTTTGGGATGGATTGGCTATCTTCCCACAAGGAAAAATTAAATTGTTATGAGAAGGTTTTGAAATGTGAATACGATGAGGGAAATGAAAGAATTCAAAAGGCATCCAGAAGCCAATTTTAGTGAGGAAAATATCAACGTTGCAACTCAAGAACTTCAACAGAAAAGGGTACCCCTTGTATGATATACAACTACTTAAATTAGCGAAAATCATGGAGCTGAAGGCTGAAGATCACCATGTGCTATGGGAATTCATAGGTGTGTTTTCATAGGAAGTGCCTAGACTACCTCGGAAAAGAGATCTATATTTTTATATAGATCTTGTGCCTAGATCAATACCAACATCAAAAGTTCCTTATAGGATGAACACACTAGAGTTGGTAGAGCTGAAGGTGTAGTTGAAGGAAATGTTGGATAAAGGTTACATCAGGTCGAATGTGTCCCCATGGGGAGAATTATCCTTTTTTGTAAAGAAGAAGGATGGTACCTTGAGACTATGTATTGATTATAGAAAATTGAACAAGATGACCATCAAGAAAAAGTATCCTTTGCCCAATATAGATGATCTATTTGATCAGATTAGAGGAGAAACAATATTCTCAAAGATTGATTTGAGGTATAGATATCATCAAGTTAGAATCAAGGACAAGGACATCCACAAGACAACCTTTAGAAAAAAGGTATGGGAACTATGAGTTCGTAATGGTGCCATTTGGGCTTACAAATGAACCAACCACATTCATGTGTTTGTTGAATGACATTCTTAGTAAATATTTATACAAGTTAGTCTTAGTATTTGTGGATGAAGTTTTGGTTTATTCCAAGAACAAAGAAGAGCATGAAGAGCTTCTCAAAATGGTGCTACAAGTGCTAAGAGAGCACTGATTGTACGCTAATTTCATCAAGTGTGACTTCTTTCAAAAGGAAATCCAATGTTTGGGCCACATAATCTTAGAAGGAGTGGTAGTAGATCTCAAAAAGATCGAGGAAGTCATGGATTGGCATGCCCTTTGGAATGTAACAGAAGTAATATCCTTCACGGGGTTGGTTGGATATTACAGATGGTTCATAACTGGATTTTCCAAGATAGGTAATCCCAATAATTCATTGCAAAAAATGGGAAGAAATGTGTATGGTCACCAGAGTTTGAATATAGCTTCCAACAATTGAAGCATCTTTTGACTAATGCTCCTATTATGAATATTTCAGACCTTGGAAAATAGTTCTTGGTTTGTACTGATGCTTGCAAGGAAGGAATGGGAGGGGTCCTTATGAAATAAGGAAGAGTGATTTGTTATGAATCACAAAAATTGAATGAGCATGAGTAAAAATATATCACCCATGATCTAGATTTAGCAATAATTACGCATGCATTGAATATGTGGATACATTACTTGCTCAGGAAAAGATTTGTCCTAATGAAAGACCACTTTTGTCTGAAGTATCTACTCGAACAACGGAGGTTGAATGCCAAATATGCCTGGTGGATGGCACTAATGAGTGAGTTTGATTTCAAAATCAAACACATAAAAGGAAAAGAGAAGAGAGTGGCATATGCACTCATTCGAAGTGTGCAGACAATGCATTTAGCAACAAAAAGTGTAGGAGAGTCTGATATCAAGAAAAGGATTAAAACCCTCTTGCGGGAATATGACTTCTTCAATCAAGTGATAAAAGAGTTACAACAAGAACCCAAGGAAGAGAAATATGAAAAATATCAACTTGGGGCTAATAGTTTGTTGTTGTATAACACCGAGATGTATGTGCCTAATTCAACATATTTGAGGTGTTTTCTTATGGATGAGTTCCATAGAAGACCATATGTAGGTCACCCTAGTTACCAGGAAATGGTGACAATAGTAAGAAAAATGTACTATTGGACGAGAATGAAGTAGGAAATTGCTTAGTACATTGCTAAATTCCTGGAATGTCAATAGGTGAATGTTGAGCACATACATTTTGCTGGAATATTGCAGACTTTGCCTATTCTAGAGTGGAAATGGGAAGCGATTTCCATGGATTTTATTATAGGTTTTCCAAAGAAAATGAAGCAACATGATGTAATGATGGTTGTAGTAGATAAGTTGAGAAAGGAAACTATTGTTGTGCAGTGGGAAAAATCGAGGTTAATTATTAATAAAACAACAAAAAAACTTAGACATAGGCCCTTTCGGCATCACCTTCAAGCAAGTGAAGTCTCACTTGAGGAATGTAGAGGGGCTGCAGGAACCAAGTTTCTACAATGATGAGGGGAAGTGAGACATTCAACATGACCATATTATGCATTGTCTATTCATCTACTATGTGTGTAGTTTCCTTTACTTAACCTTTAATCAACATACAATATACCCTATGTGTGACATTACTCCACTTAACATTCAATCATTCCTCATTAACTTAAGTGCACCACATCATAACAACATATATCAGTGACATATTCAGATACTAAACATTTTCCATCATTGAACAATAAACAATAAACACATCTATATTAACCATTCATCATAGTCATCAGAAACATAACACACATAAACAACACATCAAGACACAAGGTTTTAATGTGGTTCACCCCAATCTGGGCTACATCCACAATGATTGGATTCTTATATTATTCATTCACATTCTCCTTACAGTTGCACATTGCGCTTACAAAATATATATCAATTGATATTACCCAAATCTGCCTAAGCTGTTCTGCTGCAGTGTGAGCCTAACTTCTGAAAACCTTACTCATAACTCAAAACACGCGAACACTTAGTCAATTATTTTCTCTTTCCTTGACTATATATTCTACCCAAAACCCATTACATATTTATAGTTTTATGTTAGGGATTATCCTATTATAACATGGTTACAAAGTGGATAAATTGTCCCAAAACTTCCTAACTAACTTCCTCCTTTTGCATGTTGACTCCTCATAATGCGCTAGCTACTTTCCACGCGTGCTTCTCCTTAGCCAAAATGTCGTGCGATATTCTTCTGCATAATTCCAAAATCTTACCCAAAAATTCGTGCTCCAACAGGCCCCCAACATTAACATGTGGCTCATCCCGAGCCACTTTAGGCTTGCTTCCATGTCACCAAAAAACTTTGTAATGTATCTTTGGCCGTTGTAAATTTTTCTTTGAATTGTACTTCCTACTCCACAATTTCCTTGGCCATATTTGTAGTGATATGAGTCTTTAATTTTTCATCACTTTCCTGAACTGTCTTCTTGAATAGACCTTGAGTAGCTGCTAATTCTACTACCACCTTGTAGGCTTATTACTGCAAAGTCTGGATCTTCTATGTACGAGCTTGTTGCTCCACCCTTAGCTGATTCATTTTTAAGTACATCTTTCGATTTTCTTCCATTGTTGTTACCATACTTTTTGGTAGTAATGTACTCATTACTTCCTTAAAATTATGTGCCTTGTCCTGTGCGGCTTGTAAATTCTATCCAATTGCCTACAACTCCATTTCTTCAGTTAGCTGCATCCAATCTCACGTTCTTTCTGCATACAATTTTTCACATTCTTCTTCTAGGCTTATGATATTCTCTAAAGTTTCAATCACCAACTTCTCTCTTTTCTCCATTTCTTCTAGGGGAGTGCCTGGTATCTATCATTTTTCTAATTCATTGATATTAGTATGGAATCCATGGATGGCTTCACTCAACTTTTTCACCTGTTCCTCCAATGGGGCGTCTACCTCCATAGGTACTTTTGGAATAATGTTATACACCCCCTGGAATTCTTGTTTCACTCTCTCTTCCTATTGCGCGACCTCGTATCGTTCCAACCTAAGTTGGTCATATTCTTCCTACAACATGTATTTATCTGTGACTTTCTTTGTTAACTCCAACTAGGTTGACACTACGTGAAATCGAATTTCGTCTATCGCACTCATTTGTAATTCATATAGAACTTTGATCGACAACTGAGATGCCACTAAGTCAATATGAATTAGTGCCTTATATTTCTCTTTCAACTTTGCCATGGGAAAATCTAAGGCTCTCGTCGCTATCTTCATGACTCGTCTTTATCATGATATAATAGATGTCATCTATTGCACCTCATCTATCTGTTCTGTATTCTATGTCTGCACTTGTCCTGTTTACACTGGTGCAAACCTCGTGCACTCCAAAATTTTTTGCAACGCAGTAATATGTTCTTGCATATCTGAATTCCTTTCTTCTTGTTTTTTTTTTCCGCGTTCTCAAAAGCTTCATCTCTTGATTCCTTAACTTGGTATGTAATTTTCTCCAAGTCATATTCTGTGAGGGATTGAATGGTTGGTTCCCTTACAACTTTCCTTTTCTTGCACTATGTAACTGATTTTTCCGTGTCTACTTTTCTCTTTTCTTTTGTGCATGAGATTGTCTTTCCTTTGTTGTTTCCTCGCCCTTCTTCCTCTTTTCCACTTGATATTTCTTTAGTCTCTGGTTTTGTTTCTATGGTTTCTCTAGCTCTATCTTTGTTGGTGGGATATTCAAATTATCATCCAAATATTCCATTATATGTGCCATCTCTTCCTCAGTTACCCAATATTGTGTAGGAAACCATTCCTGACTTGGATCCTTCTTGGCTTGGATATACATATGGTGGTACCCTACCTTAAAGTACAAAACTGACTTGTATGATTTTACCATGTGTGGTGTCCTTTGAATTATTTCCCTAATGGCTTCCTTATAGATGCAGAAGTGAATATTGTTGTCTAGTTGTCTCTCCTTGTGCACGGTTTTCCACAAGTTCTCATACATTGCAACCAAACATGGCTTATTAGTTGCTGAAAAGAATTACGAGTCCTCTATATCCCTCCATGCCACTAGAACTATTAATATCAATAACCATGCATAGTGAAACTCCATACCTATATCTTATGCTTCCCCATAGTCTATCTGAGACTGGTTGATGAGGAAATGCCCAGCTCATCTATTCACCTTCGACACACTTTTATGCCGTTGTTATCACTCATGTTGACACTTGATCTCTGAGACACCTTCTCAACAATTTTCAAGATAACACTTGCATTGCAAAATTGATGTAGTCGTCATTGATGCTCGCTACGTCGAGTCCCTGTGTTGCTCGAAAAGTACCAATGTTGAACAAGATGTTTTGGAATACAATTTTGAGAAAATACTAAGTACATAAGAAGTGCATAGAAGAGAAGAAGAAGAAGGATGAGGAAGTGCACCACTGATATGCATCAAGAAGGAAAATGTATAGTAAGCATAATAAGACAAAGAATAAATAAGAATAAAGAAAGGAGAAGAATCAATCATAATAAAGAAGGAGAAGAAAGTGGATGAAAAGGACAGATGACAACTCAACATTCTAAAGATGGAAGGATGCGCAAAAGAAACACGTGGATGGAAAAGAAGAAGAAAGCAGTTGAACAACTAGTCAACTGAATTAACCATGCAATGTAATGGGTTTTTGGGATGAACCAAGTTATAGGGTTTTAAGCCCTAGATTTGATGTATAAATATGTAACAGGTTGGGAAAATAAGGGTTCAACATTGAGGGTTCTGTCATGTTATGTTATGTTGAGGTCTGTTCAATTCTTATCACGAGTCTATAACATAGAGGAATCTATGTCTAAATGTAAGGGACGAGGCAGAGAGAGAGAGGCTTTCCCTGCAGAGTGTCTAGGATAGGAGAAGATAAAGATGTCCATCATACATCTATGTAAGTGTAGTGTGAATCCTGGAGCATTGAACAAAATCTTAATAAAGAATCCAACCATTGTGGACATAGCACAGAGTTGTGTGAACCACATTAAATCCTATTTCATGTGTCCTTTATATGATTGCTTATGAATTATGTATGTTTACATAGTAGATTCATTTTATCTTATGTTGAATCTTTGCGCAATGATTATGACTTGGACAATAAGAAGTTTATGCAGTAATCTGGAATATATTGATAATATGAATCTGAATTGTTAAGTAG
>JZKD02S0643799.1:0-15629 GCA_000966675.3 Picea glauca
TCTATCTTCTTAGGATCCACTGTTATCCCATCCTTTGAAATGATATGACCCAAATAATGAATTTGCTTCTGATAAAATGAGCACTTGCTCAACTTGGCATACAAGTGATGCTCCCTTAATACTTGTAAAACCATCCTCAAATGATTCTCATGCTCTTCTTCTGACTTGGAATATACTAGACTGTCATCCAAAAAGACAATGACAAACTTTTCTAAATATTCTCGGAAAACACCATTCATTAAGCACATGAGAACAACTGGTGCATTTGACAACCCAAATGGAACTACTGTGAACTCATAATGACCATACTTTGTCCTGCATGTGGTCTTCTTGATGTCTTCCTCTTTAATCCTTGCCTGATGGTATCCTAACCTAAGATTTATCTTTGAAAATATCTTTTCATCTTTCAATTGATAAAAGAGATCATCAGTCCTTGGAAGAGGATACTTGTTCTTAACAGTCACTTTATTCAACTCTCTGAAACCAATGCACATTCTTAATGTTCCATCTTTCTTCTTCACAAACAAGACTAGGGCACCCCAAGGTGAAACACTTGGGCGTATATACCCCTTCTTCAGAGGTTCTTCAAGCTGCATTTGCAACTCCTTCAACTCTGGTGTACTCATTCTGTAAGAAGTCTTTGACACTGGAGTTGCTCCAAGAATTAAGTTTATAGAGAAATCAATATATCTCTTTGGGGGTAGTCGCAGTACCTCCCTGAACACATCTTCAAACTCTTTCAAGACTGTATATTCCAAATTTGGCACCTTATCTCTAGGTGTCTCTTCCATATGTGCTGCAAATATTTGACACCCTTTCCTGTAACATTTCTTCAGATGCAATGCTGAAATTTCTCTGGTGGTTACTGCCCTGGGAATTCCCTACACTTTCCTTTGGTTCCCTTCCTCATCCAAGCAAGTGAATTCTTTGTTATGATAGTCTAGGACAACATGATGTTGGTCCAACCAATCCATCCAAATTAGACAGTCATAGGAACCTAAAGCAAAGATCTTCAAGTCTGTCTTGGTTTTCAACCCATTCATGTCCATAAGACATGACTTAATCATCTCATTAACTTTTCTTTTGGCTCCTGTAGACAGCGGCACCAACCAAGATTTTTCATGCTTGCTTCTTGGAAAATGAAAACTTTCCACCATCTTAGGATCTATATAACTATGACTAGCTCCTGAGTCAATGAAAATAGCAATGGTTGGTTTTTTTATCATACCTTCCACTTCAATCATATGTGACTGATACTCTGCTTGCTTGTTGTCCAGGGTTGCATAGATCCTTGGCACATTTCTTCCCATGTCTTCCATTGTTTCAACTTGCTAAACATTGTGAAAAATTCTCCCTTTTTCACTTCTGTGAGGACAATCTCTAAACATGTGATCTCCTTTACAACCCCAACATTGAATAGGTGGTTGCCTTGGCCTTTGACCCCCTTTTTCAATCATTCTAGGATATCTAGGAGTTTGTTTTCCATGTGGATTATTTCTAAAGAATGGTGGCTTAGTTCCCTTCTTCCTTTGATCCAACTTGAATTTCTTTTTGTCTTCCCGAGATTTTTAGAAAGTTGGCCTTGATTTTTGTTGATCATAAAGGAACTTAGCTCGCCTTATGGTCTCCTCCAATGTCTTGGGATCATCATACTATATTTTTTCACTGATGAATGATGGAAATCCACTTAAATACCTATGAATCTTCACTGTCTCATCCTTGATGAAAGAGACATACTTCAGCAGTTCTAAAAACTTTCTCTCATATTCATCTATGGTCATACTCCCAAGCTTGAGTTCAAAGAACTCTTTCATTTTCTTTTCATAGTATCTCTTATTCAAGTATTTCTTCTCAAAATACTTCTTGAATTCCCTCCAAGTAACATTTTTCTCTTTTATGTGTTTCACCTACACAAGTTGATCCCACCACATGGATGCCTTTCCCTTGAGTTTATAGATATCAATTCTACCTTCTGCATGAGAAGAATAATTATGCAATTGAAAATACTTTCTCATGCCCAACAACCATGTCTCTGCATTTTCATCCTTCTTGTGCTCACCATCAAATGTAGGAGGTTTGATTTTGCTCATTTGTCCTTGTAGCTCATCCACCCCAGACCTCTTGTGCTTATTGATAGGGGTGTAAGTTTTAAACCTATGAATTAAAGCAATGCATATATATATTCTTAAGCAAAACAAAAATTAACCAATGGCTCATTCACATAGTACACGAAGATTTATACCGGAAACCCTCAACCCGGAAAACCTTTCTTATACTCATTATATCAAATTTCACCATTCACTATACAATATATATACAATGGTTTTAGGTATTTCGTAGATACCAAAACCATAATCCCTTAATCCGAGATTAATTTACAAACCCGCTAAAAATAGAAAAATCCACCCCTGGGATTTTTCTATTTTTAGCGGGTTTGTAAATTAATCCCTGCTCCCCTGGGACCCCCATAGGAAAGTGCCTGACACACATGGAACAAACAGAGCACTGGTGAGAGGGATCATCAGACCCAGTTGTCATATCTGACGTGCCCACACACACATGCAAAGAATATAACACATACCCAACAAGGGGATGGACTTGATATGTTTTCTTCTCTCTTATTGGAATGCCTTGGGGAGTGATGGTGATGTATTCTAACACTTCTTTCTTTTTTTTTCTCATCATAAGAATTGGGACTTCCCAATTTGCTTGAGCCACTCTCCTTATACAATTTCTTTTCTATTATGTTCAATCTCTGCATTAAATTCATGTTGAAGTCATCATACTGCTCCTTGGATCTCATAAGCCTTTCATTATCATATTTATGGCTTTGGAAATCCTTCTGTAAATTTTTAATGGTCTCGTCCATATTCATGTTTTCATCCCTTTCTTCTCCATGTCCATTGGAGTTTGTTCCTTCAATGCCCAAATGGACATCCATTCCTTTGATTTCATCCTCCTGACTGTAAGTCCCTTGTGCCTCTTCCATTATTATGAACCCTATGTTTATCCTGATATGATCTAGTTGTTGTCAACTCTACAAATGTGCAACCAACAAAACTCTGTTAGGCTAACTGTTTCAACAATTTCATGAAAAATATGAACCATTTTGGTTCAATAACATATCTGAAATATTTCTTTTGATTTCCTGAAACAATTAATTCTCAGATCATTTTTCTAGGTGTATAATTATATTCCACTATTCAATACCTTTCCAACGCCTTCTCCCATGCTCAATTCTGAGTTTTGAGTAGGAAGTTATGGCTATTTGAAATTTTTCCCATTAATTTTTCTGCTTATTTTTGTTTTCAACTTGGTGCAACTCTACACTGTAATTAAGAATTTTTTCACCTAATCCATTGGATTTTTCATAGGATCTCTATTGGGTTTCCTCATATACATATTATTGACATTTTATCCAAGTTTCACCTCATTCTAGGTTCTGGGTTGCTAGTTACAACTTGCTAAAGTTCTAGGCCAATTTGTGTTTTTGTTCTGGAATGCTACAGGTACCTTATTTTCCATATTAAACACCTTTAACATGCCCAAAAATTTAATTCAGCTCTGGGACTGTATTCTATGGCTCAATACATTTGCATTGAATGCTCATGTGCTTCATTCAGACTCCAAAGAAGAACATTATGTCTCTTTGAAGCTAGTTGGGTTGTATAATTTACCCTTCACTGTTTGTGCTGTAACTTTCTCATAAAAGCTCTATTTGACGAACAATTTACACCATTAGAAAGATCTCTCCGAGATCTTTTATTTGAGCTACAAAGACATAGCGTACCTTCAATACACCTCTATCTTGTGGTTTTTGAGTTGCTAAAAATTCTCTTAAGGCCCTCAAAAATGCGCTGCAAAAAGATGATGTTCAATTGATATAAAATGTTGCAGAAAATCATTGGTTTTCTGTTGTTTTTCACCCTTCAAATGAATTCACATGCACATATATCAACCCATGAACCCATATTCACCACGAACAAAAACAAAAACACAATGTAAATCATGCTTCACACACTTGAAAACCACCATGTATCACTTCTCTGTTGCACCAATAACTTGTGCGCACTACTTTTATGTCGCACAGTAATACTCACTGTGCACAGTTTTTGGATCGCGCGCTGATATCCACCACGCACAGTTTTGGGACCGCATGTTGATATCCACCATGCACAGTTTATTTTTTTTGTACCAGGCGATGGTATTCCATGCACATTTCACTCGACGCACTGCACCATGCCAAAGTTTAGTATGCCCCACCACACACCATTCACTAAATTGTCGCACAACAACATATACTCACATTGCGCATGTAGCTACCAAACTCCACTTCACTATGCCAATATTGTACACACCACACACACCATTATTACAAATTTCCACACTGCGCACACTTCTTATCTGTATGCACATTGCACAATGCCAAATTTAGCCCGTGCACCCGCACACCAACATTTTTCTATGCGGTGCCAAAATTTAGCTCGCACACCAGAAGACCACTATTATTCTGCGTGGTGCCAGTATTTAGCGTGCACTCCTGCACACTAAAATTTTTCCACGCCGCACCAAAATTTAGCGCTCGCACCAGCACGCCAATATCTTGTTGCGCAATGCTGAATTTTACATATCTCTAGTTTTTCACTATGCATCATGCATTTTTAGTGCACCCACCTGTGCCCCTTCATCTTTATGCGCATCAAATCCTCGTGAATTCCGTTGCAGGAATTGGGGCTTTTTCCTAACTTTTTCCCCAATTTACCATAGACATTCTACAACCACGAAATTCGTTCAATTTCTCCCTGATAACACCAATTCAACCTCTGCAACAACAAATCGTTGTGGGTTGAAATTTCTGGAACGAATTTCCCCAAAATCAATTCACAAATTGAGAATTTTATCTATTAATCTCGCTCCAATTGTCATGGCTTCACTGTAACTTCAAATTCGGCCAATTCTGGGTTCGAATTTGCTGTAATAGATATTACAATAGGAATATCTCACCATATGGCCGGATTTCTCAATTTATGTACCATATTGTAGCTAGACGCTCTGCAACTCGAAATTTGGCCACTTCGAAATAAATTCTCTGCGAAATTTCTCTTCAACTCAACTTATTCAGCCCATCCAGGCTCAGTGTTGAAAACTGTAGCTCTGATACCATATTGTAACATCCCGGACCATCCATGCCAGGCCATGCTATGCTAGATAACTCTTTCTGTTCTCTCTGTGAAACATACTATAACAAACCCAACATCATACTAAGATATGCCACATAACTTTTTCGATTTGCATGCAATTAAATTATATACACACAGAGCTCTTGGAAAAACATACATATAAAATGTAACAAACAAATAATTTACGTAAATGCATGAATTCATAGTGAAATAATAGTAAACACAGACATGCAACATATATGGGAAATACCCATAAACTTACAGACACTTATAATCATGCATAGGAGAAACCCATAAAATAAGCATGTAAATAATAATGCAACATGTAAATTTATCACACAATTGAAACTTATATTTGCAAGAATATCACCAACTGCGTGCAGACCATCCACAAACCTCCCAGCCTTAGACCACATTGTTCATTACTCTCAACAGTGAGTCCCCTGAGCTGGGACTAAACTCCACCTGGGTAAAGTGATTCCTAACCAGGCTAAAGGCTCATAGACAACAGGAAAGACTCTGTCTCAAGTGCTCACTCAAATGATAGCCTACATTCCCTCATTCCCCACATGCCTATCCCACCCTAGGAAGTGTGCCCCTTCTAGTGATTCATAACCAGGCTAAAGGGTCATAGACAACAGGAAAGACTCTGTCTCAAGTGCTCACTCAAATGACATCCTACAGTCCCTCATTCCCCACATGCATGTCCCACCCCAAGAAGTGTGCCCCTTCTCTTCTCAACAGTTCCTCGGCTACCCCACTTCCTTTCCAGGGCTTCAACAACAAGCCATAGAAGAAGTCTCAGAGCCCTACAATTGTAGTTTATCACCTTCAGGAAATCAATTCCCCAACAATTCTCACACCCAGAGAGAAATTGCTCATGGGCCTAACAAACCGCTTCTTCAGTATCCCATGAGCCTAACAACCCACTTCTTCAGTCCAACTCCCAAGTTAACAGCTACACCAACATATATGGCTATGGATACGATTCTGGTATAGTGAAATGAATGTCTAAAAGATAACTGACTATGTGAGTGAAAAATGGTCATGGAGTCATGGTTGAATGATGGAAGAGTGTCATGGAAAATATGGGAAAATGTACTAAGTCCCAACAATATGTATGCATGTCCCCAACTTGACACTTGTCATGTTGGGAGCTACTTTGGCCCACTTGTCCCCAACTTTAGAACTTAGGATAAAATAATTATCCATACTTTATGTTTTAAGAAATACTAATATAATATTCATTTTTGGCTTAAGCTCCCTAGCTTAGCCCTTTTCCTTAAATTTTGGCCCCCACCCTTTCCCTAACTAGTGGAGTTTAGTCCCCCATCTCTTTTATCGTGGTTGGTCTGCACGCAACGATGTATTTTATATTAATTATGAGACATGTACAAAAATAGGTTCACTAGCCTTAACATCTAGGCTCTCCAACCTAATCCAAAACATAAGCATCCTAGATTATAATAACTTGGCTCACCAGCCTATAAAACATATCATATACACAAAGGATCGTTGGCCTCAATATAGCACACACTTAATTTGTTGTGCGTGGTATCCTGAAATGTGCACACTTCATCATTTTATTGCGCAGTACATATGTGTACTATGCCATGAATGTGCATACAAATGATATCAAAACAACTCACCATCTTAAGTACATTTTCATTTACATTACAATTGGGTTCAGCCTATAGATATTACATAAATGGGTGTTGAAGAGCACATAAATGAGCATACTTGGAAATACAATCCACAACCACCATGATGGTGAACTTATTTCCCGATTTAGGTAATCCCATAATAAAATCCATAGAGATGCCCCTTCAAATAGAGGGTGGAATCAGAAGCAGTTGGAGTGTGCCAAGAAGTTTGATGGTTTTTCCTTTGTTGCATTGACAAAGATCACATTCTGCTACAAAATTGTGAACGTCCTTTTTCATACCATCCCAGAGAAAAGAACGTTTGACCCAATCATAGGTTTTGGTAAACCCTGAATTCCCAGTTGTGGGAGTAGCATGAATCTCAAAAAGCACCGTGAATTTAAGTTGTGACTCTTCACATAAATACAAATGTCCTTTGTAGCAAAGTTCATCATTGTTCCAAGAGTACCCTGGGAAGCTGGAGAGTTGGCTTTCAATTGTTGGATCATATGTGATATTTTAGGATCATGCAGCCATTCTTGGCGCACAACTTGGAGCCAAATTGGTACAATGAAGGAGAGGGAAAAAAGGGGCCCTTCATCTTCATATGTTCAAGAAAAAGCATCAGCAACCACATTTTCTTTGTGTTTCTTGTAAATGATCTCATAATCATAACCAAAGATATTAGTTACCCATTTTTGTTGTTGTGGGGAGGAAGGTCATTTCTTCAGAAAATGCTTGAGGCTTTGATGATCTGTCTTAATTTGGAAGCATTGCCCCAAGAGATAAGGGTGTCAGAGATCCACTGCATGCAGAATAACCAACATTTCCTTTTCATAGATTTATTGGCCCAAATGGCATTCAGACAATTGTCTACTAGTAAAGGCCAAAGGTCTACCTTTTTGCATAAGGATAGTGCCAATTCCTCTTCCTGAGGCATCACATTTGAGGACAAAGGTTTTTTTGAAATTAGGAAGGGCCAAGACCGAAGAAGTACACACAGCTTTCTTCAAAGCTTGAAAAGATTTTTCTTCTATGAGAGTCCAAGTGAAATAATTCTTTTTAAGGACAGAAGTGAGAGGGGCCTCAATCTTCCCATAATTCTAAAAAAACTTGCAATAATAGCCGGTTAAACCCAAAAACCCATGCAATATTTTGATAGTCTTGGGGCGAGTCCAATACTGCATTGATTCAATCCTTTTAGGATCCCCCCGAACACTATCCTCTCCAACAATATGACCCAACTACTCTACTTTTGAGGCTCCAAAGGAACATTTAGAGAATTTGAGGAAAAAATGGTGCTGCGAGAGTAGATGGATAATTTGATCCACATGGGAAAGATGAGATTGCCAAGTTTTACTATAAATGAGAATATCATCAAAGAAAACTAAGACAAAATGGCAGAGAAGGATGGAAGACATGATTCATGAGGCTTTGGAAGGTGGAGGGGGCATTACACAGGCCAAAGGGCATGACCAAAAAATCATAGTGACCCTTGTGAGTTTGAAAGGTAGTCTTGGGTATGTCAGCTTCTTGCATACATATCTGGTGGTATCTTGAACATAGATCAAGTTTAGTGAAGTATTGAGCACCACTCAGGTCATCCAAGAGATCATCAATGACAAGAATGGGGAACTTGTCCTTGATAGTGAGCTTATTGAGGGCATGAAAGTCAGGACAGATGCACCAAGTACCTTATTTCTTAAGTACCATGACCACATGGGAAGAATAAGGGTTGGTTTTGGGGTAGATAAGACCTTCTTGGAGCAAATCCTGCACTACTCTCTCAATTTCATTCTTTTGGGAAAAGGGGTGATGATATGGGTGAACATTGGGAGGAAGATAACCAAAAACAAGGGGAATGAAATGATCTTTAACACCATGAGAAAGAGGAAGTCCCTAAGGGGTGGAAAAAACAACTTGATGTGTGTAAAGGATAGCTTGGAGGTCAGGATGCACAAAGTGTGTCTCAATATCTTGAATAGAATGGAGTTGAGAAATGATACTGGAGTGTCATTTCTTGAGGAGATTTTCCATACGATGGGAACTAATGATATAAGGAGAACTAGATGTGAGACCTTGGAATTGATACCTTTGTCCTTCCTATTGGAATTTCATGGTTAATTCCTTAAAATCCATAAGAATGGGACCGAAAGTGCGTAACCATTCAGCACCTAGCACAATGTCACAACCTCCCATGTCAATGTAAAACATATGATATTTCAGTTGGTAATGTCCAATTTGAATAAAAACATTTTCACAATGCCTGCCACATTTCATGGACCCACCATTGGCTATCATGATTTGAAAATTATTGAAAAAATGAATATAGAAATTGGTTTCTTAGGAAATGCAATGATGAATAAAATTTTGGGTGCTACCACTGTCAAGAAGGATGATGACCTTCTTGTGCTTAATGTAGCCAATGATCTTGAGAATTTGTGGGGCCAAGATTCCAATGAGGGCATGCAAGGAAATAAGTGGGTCAACTGTAGGTGGTTCATTAGGCTCCTAGGTGGCATCGGGAAGGGAGGGCTCTTCAACTAGGGGAATTGTCACATCCTCTTCAGTAACATATTCAAAAATGGCCATAAATAGTTTTTGTTCTTTACACTTTTTCCCCAGAAAATATTTTCATCAAAATTATAGAAAAGAACCTTTAGTTGGAATTCATCCATTTCATCCCTATTTAGTTTTTATACCTTGAGGGGAGTGAAAGTGGGGTTAGGATTAGTGGGTCGAGGGCGAAAAACAAAAGTTTTTTTTTTTTTTTTNAAAACAACTTGTTGGGCCTCTTTACCACGTTGATTAGATTCCAACCAAGTTGGAGGGTGAGCCATGAGAACCTGGGATCATATTTCATCCTTGATATCACTGATAAATCATTCATTAAAGAACACATCTAACATGCCCTATGTTTGAAAGGCCAAATGATCAAAAGCAATGATGAAGTCTTCCATTCTGCCTAACTGTTTCAACTTGGTCAAACGACCGAGATAGTGGGTATCAATATCAAAGTGGGCATAGAGATCAACAACAAACTGGGTCCAAGAAATATACCCTTGACGTGAATTTTGTTGTCATTTCCACCATTGCTAGCATTCATGATATAGATAGAGGACAACATAACGAAGTTTGGAAAACTTGTCAGTAATACCATGCAGAGAAAAATAATGCTCTATTTGACTGACCCAACGTGTAGGATCGGAACCATAAAATTTTTTGACCTCTCCATGGAGAAGATGAGGTTCACGATGAAAGGATTTGGAGTGAAAATGCACAGACTGAGAGGACACAAAAACATCAGGTTGGTCTAATGAGGAAGGACTCGTAGGGAGGTTCAACAATTTATTGACAACATACTAGAGGGAGGTCAATTGGGTTGTGAGGTTGGCTTCCATGTTGTTAAATTTTTATTCTAATTATTCAATGCGAGAATGGGTAGAATCCATCATAGATGTGAGATGTTTTATGGAGAAATGGTCTTGATTGATGGAGGTTTGGAGTTCTTGGGTACGAGTGGTGGCCATTTAGAAAGGGGAACTGCAGTTAAGGAAAACAAATTGGTGGGTGGGACCACAAAAAAATAGGAGTTAGAAGTGATAGGTACCATGACGATCAGTGCATGAAGGGAAATGTAATGGAATGGTCCAAAAAATAGGGAAATTGGGAAGGGGTCAGGTCCAATGAAACAAAAATGATTAAAAAAGAAGGGTATGACTGTAGTCATGTAAAAAAGGGGAATCTGAGGGAAAAGGTCGCAAATAAGTATTCCAGTGGGAGTACTCGGCCCAATATGTTAGGGTACCAACTAAGGAGTCTATACCATGCCCTTAGCCATACTACCCGACTACCTAGGTACTACAGATTATCTCCCCGAGTGTTGTTCTCGGTGGCACTATATAAGTCAGGCGATCGATCAGTTTATCTATGGAGAGCTTTAGGAGATCTAGGTCGATTTGTATACAGGTGTTGTATGATGTGATACCACTCGAAGGGGTACCAATAGGGGTTACAATGGTGGCCAAAAAATGTGTTCCTAAGTACCACTTGTATTTACTACGTGTATGAATCCATGACCGTGGGTTTATGCACGTAATGACATATCTTTGTAGCTTAAAGATGTTGGAATACGTCTCTACCTTGAAAAAATTTAAACCACAATTTTCTTCCAAGGAATTTTCTTTGATACCACTTGTAGTATTCTAGATATAAATCAGTATGAAGATCATAAATAATTATCTATAAATTGCAGAGAAACAATGATATAACCACAATGATACCACAATAATACCATAATAACACCAGAAAGAGCACTTTGATTACTGAGAGAAATGTTCACTTGCCTCTTCGAGGGGGAAACCAACAACAGAGCAGAGCTCTATTACAATAATATCCAAGACAAAATTTCTCATACCCTCTATTCCTATTTATACTAAATCTATCTATCCAAAAGAACAATCTAGAGCAAGATCCTTCTAGAAGCAAAAGCTTCTATTAAGTATTCTTACATTTGACTTATTCCTCCTTATTGTTAGGCATTATTAATATTGACCTTTATTACATGGATATATATTATTCTACCCACTTGAGGGGTTAGGTAGTTTAGGTACCTACTAGTTTCTTTGGAAAATTTTGGATGATATATTGGTAGTAAGGGTTTATTTGCATGCTTTCCCTTGGATTTGGTAAGTAATTTCTGCAATTATTAGTTATCTTGCTTGTTTAAATTCAAGAAAAATACCTTAAACCCTAGGAGGATTAAAAGGGATTACACCCTCCACCAAAGTTTATTTGTATTTTCTATTGAAGAGATATAATTATTTATACAAGGAGTTATAGGGTTTACACCCTTGTTTCAAGGGTTATCTAGGGTCTATTTCTCTAGGGAGTAAGAGGATTTGCACCCCTAGAAGATTGTTTAAACCCTAGTTCATCTTGGATCCCAAGCTAGACGATTTGGAAGGATTGTTGCTAGGTATTAAAAGGGTTTAAATCTCAATAAAAATACATTCTTCCTCTTTGTTTAGTTTTTCTTCCAAGGAAGAGACTCTAGTCACCTAATAACAAGGCACTAATCTTTGCATTGGAGATTGTTAATTGTTGCATTGGAAAACATGAATATTGAGGTTTTGGAATTGTTCATGTTGGATTTAAATTTTACATGCTTTGGACTCTCTTATTATTCAAGGGAATATTTATTGGTGAAGTGGTTAGTATTTGGAAATAAACATTAAGCTACAACCAATAGGGTTCCAGAAAAACACTCTTTCTCACACAATTTCCTCACTTTCGTACTGCTGAAAAATTGCTTGTAATTTGTGATAATTAATCTACTGAAAAAGGGATATTGTTTGGGTGGATTAATTTATGATGTTAGTGGTTGGAATTTACTATTGTAGAAAAAAAATTCTACAATCATAGGGTTTCTATAATTCTTTGTTGATAACACTCTTTTACAACCCTCTTTTGACATCAAAATCTTGATTTAAGCATTGGAAAATTGTCTACTAATTGCAAGTTTTCTTATCCAATATTATATGATGATTTTGATGGTATAATTTGAATTTGTTATGATTATATTTCTATTGATATATATTTGTGATACATGGAAATTTTGGGACAACATGGTTTCTTGTTTATTTTCCTCTTTTCTCACGGTTTATTTCATCATATATTGTCTTGTTTGGGTTGTCTAACATCTATTTTGAAGGTACTATCAATTGGAATCCTTTTCCTTGACTTAAATGAATCCTCCATAAAGCCTCAATATATTTTAATAGTGACCTATAGGGGTGGTTCCTTAAGCTCCTGGCGTCTCCCCTTGTAATCCGCCAAGGATCACCTAGGAAACTTCCCTTGTGTTGGAATTTTCCATCACTAAAATGAGGGCGGTATCTATTGAGGTGATAGTGATAGGTGTCCCTAGTTGTGTTTCACACTTGTTTCTTGGGTTGGAATTTTCCCAAACCACAAACTATGTGATAATCAATTCCTAGTCTATGTAGTAAACGTTTGGTGTAATTTCTTCAAGAGATGGGTGTTAAGTGAGCACATTCAACTCAGTAATATGTTTTTCTAATACAAGTTCTCATGAATTCCAAGTTGAACATGAGAGATGAGGGTTTAGACCTAAGTACTAAGGATGCAATAAAGAGAGATGTTGTCCCTTGACCAAGTTTTGGAGAACCTTGGTCATGTTTGACTAGTTTTTGGGACTTAGATAGGCTGGTCAATGGTGGAGCGCAAGGTGAATCGGAAATCACGGGATCTTGGCCCCTTCTTAGGAAATTTTTGGGTTAGGTTTTATATAACGGGTATGGGATGTCAGCCCATGGGTTTAACCATTCCTTGGCCCCTTCTGTAATGTATAAATAGATATCTAGATGATGTAAGAAATATACTATATCTACACAAGATCTAGGAGAGACATGGTGTTAAGTGCTATATTGTGCTGAGTGAAAGTGATGTAAGTAGTTGGATCTATGTGATTGAGTGATCTTTGTGCATATTGTGTTTTGAGAACTTGAAGAGCTAAGTGCAAGTGACTGTAAAGAGGCTTTGTGTTACAATCTAAATCGAGGAAGGAAGATCTGGCAAGGTGCGCACAATTCTCCTGTCCTATGCGGAGTGGGTTTTGATGCTCTGTGCATGTAAGGAGATTGTCATAAGATAATAAAGATGAAGAGTTGGTGGATGTAGCCCCATGCTGGGGGTGAACCACATATATCATGTGTTATGGTTTCTTTGTGTGATTGATGTGATTTATTCTTAGTGTTGTCATATTTATATATGTTGAATGCATCTGATATAGTATCTTAGTGCTTAGTGATGTGAATGAATGCTAGATCTGATCTATTTTTATATGCTAAGTATTTGGATGTGTTAGATCTTGTTAAATACTGCGATGTTCTATAATTAGGGTTTCTTCTGCGATGTGGATAAGGGTTAAATATTGATGAATGTTAACTAATAAGTACTCTGTTAAGTATTGTAATCACAAATCTGTGTCCCAACTAGGTTGCAGACACTTTATTCCTGCAACCCCCCCATACCTCTACCTCAGGCGAGACTTCATCTGCTCCATAGGTATTGCCAAAATGGTTGGTAGTTAGGGTTTTTTTGGTGTGTTTTTGAATCATTGAACGTCGGGTCTGCCCTTGTGCCAATAAATGGTTCTGTTGTCGAGACTCAAAATGTGATTGCTGGGAACTGAAGAAAATAAATCTATGTGCATAGATCTATTGCTTTAGTGCACAGTATTCTACTTGAATACGAATCTTTGTGCCAAGAAAGGAATCGGATCTGAAGAAAAGAGGTAAGATATTAAAGCTTTGTGCTCTGAGAAAGGTAAGATGAGTGAAAAAAATTGTGTCAAAAGAATGGATCTAGGTATGTCTAATAGATTTTGTCCTAATCTAAAAACTAGGGCACAACTAGAAGAAATAATATTGGATATGAATAGATCTTATAAGAATAGTGAAATATATGTTATTCCTATGCATAGTGTTGGGCCCAAGATATGATCACTTTTATGATGGTTATTATACACTTTTGCCACATGTACATATGCGTTTTTCATCTTTTAAAGGAGCTTTTTGAAGAATTTTATGATAAAACAATATGATCGGCATAAGGTACATGTAATTCATGTTTAATGATTGTATCAAGTGTAATTCATCATGTTTTATGATTTCCAAGAGCTAATTCATTTTTTTCTGGTGTTATAGGGAAAAAACGCATTACATTTCTAGTTTTGGCACTTGATCTGACACTCATTCTAGCACTCGTTCCGACACTAGATCCGACACTTTGTCCAACACCTCTTCCTACACAAAAATGGAGGGTGATTTGGCGGTTATTGTATTGGTGACCAGTGGGGGGCGAATCAGAAACATGGGTTTTGTTCATCCTTATCTCCTCCAGCTACTAAGCTCCAGAAAACTCAGTTTCAGTTGTTCAAAGAGGTCGATTATTGGCTCACCCCATTTGATCAGTTAGGGCATCATTTATTGTAATTTGTTGAATTTAGAAGTGGTTCGACCCTCCTGTGGTCGATCACTTGGCATGTAAACATTATAAATACCACTAGGATGATTAGAAGATTGTTATGCAGTAGAAGAACTCGTGTGTTAGAGACAAAAACGATTTTGGCTCTGTTTTTGCATTTTTCAATTGCCAGAATTGTTTAAAACTATGTTTCTGCATTTAATGGTGAATTCCTTTTGTTGAGCTTGTGGTGTGCTTTTAGGGAGTGACCATGAATTGCTAGGGGGGGCACCAATAGTCTGGTAACTCTTCCATGTGTTGTTTGTACATTTCATAGCTTACACATCTCTCTTTTTCATTTCCTTTACATGTATTGCTATCTTTCTTCTATTATATAATTTGTTGTTGTAGCTTAATGATTTGGTTCTTTTGCAAGTTAGTATAAAGGTGTGTGGTAATATGCATTGATTTTATAGATAGAGACACATTTTCAAATTCATCTACTAACCTCGCGTGCAAGTAGATATTACATTTTATTCATGCTTTTGAAATTTGATTTAAAATAAGAATTAAAATAGAGTAAAACAAAGTTTTAGTTTATGTTTTCTTTAACCAAGGCTTCGGTGGATGGATAGGGTTAGTTTTAGTTTTTATTGCCTATTCAATTGTTAATTATATTTTGCTTAATTAGTTGTTGATTAATTTATTCAATAGTTTACTTTGTCATGCTTTAATTTATGTTTTAAGCATTTTCCTTATTACATTTTGAATTGTTAAGATAGAGCTAGTTTAGTTTATGTTATGTAATTTGTTTCTT
>JZKD02S0643821.1:0-15629 GCA_000966675.3 Picea glauca
GATGAAGAAAAATCTACAGAGAAAAAGAAGGATGTCAGATATAGAAAGGTTTGGAAAATAAATGAAAGAAAAGAAGGAAAAGTAAATAAGGAACATGTTCAAGATATTGTACTTTTAGGAACTGTAGTGAAATATGAATCCATAGAAAGAAAGAAAGAAGTCAATTATCAGAGAGATGATGAATCTACCAATGAAGACGATGATGAATACACATCAGAGAAGGAATTGTTCTGAACCATCCAGGTTAGAGACTCCCAGGGAATATGAATATTAGTCAGGGGGAGTCTATGCGATAGATGTGACAGACCAAAGAACCATCCTTCGAGCAACTTGCAGAGTTTGAGAAGACAGATCCAGAGCAGTTAGTTAGTAGAAGTATAGTTTGATAGATTAATCAAGACTTCGTGATAGTATAGTGATAAATGGGTCAACATTATGGAAAGTTGCACAAGTAGAGTATTGGGCAGTATGGGAAGAGATGGATTTGTAAGAATACTTAGCAGGTTTGGAAAGATATATGAAATTGGACAAGAGCATGGTACTCTAGACTGGATAAATATCTATAGCAGGAAGGGTTCAAAAAAGGAAGTGTAGACAACAACCTCTACATCAAGGTAACTCAAGATAGTATTTTATTAATTGAAGTTTATGTTGATGATATTATTTTTGGAAGTACTGATGAAAGGTTAAGACAAAAAATTTCAAAGGACATGAAGAATGAATTTGAAATGTCATTACTTGGAGGACTATCCTTCTTTCTGGGTCTTCAGATATGTCAAAGCAACCAAGGAATTTTTATTTCTCAAACCAATAATATCAGAGAAATGCTAAAGAGGTTCGGAATGGGAGATTGCAAACCAATTATCACTCCCATGCAAACCAGTTGCAAGTTGAGCAAAGATGATGATTCAAATTCTACATATCAGAGGAAATACATGTCAATGATTGGTATCCTACTATATGTGACAACATCGAGACCATATGTAATGTAGTCAGTTGGACATGTGACACGATTTCAAGAAGAACCAAAGGAATCACATGTATTAGCAGTGAAGAGGATTTTCAGATATCTCAAAGGAACAAAAGAGTTTGGATTATGGTATCCAAAAGGAAAGGATCCATCACTTATTTCCTAAACAGATGCAGATTGGGCAGGTTACATTGATGACTGACGAAGCACCAGTGGAGCAACGTTCTACTTGGGTGATTGTTTAGTATCATGGCTAAGCAAGAAACAATCATCAATATCTTTATCTACAACCGAGGTAGAGTATATTGCAAAAACATCATGTTGTACAAAGGTTCTATGGATGAAACAAACTCTGATAGATATACGGGTTGAGTACGATGAACCCATTCCAATCTATTGTGATAATATAAGTGCCATCAATATCTTAAATAACTTGGTGATGCACTCCAAGATGAAGCACATTCCAATCAAGTATCACTTTATATAGGAACAAGTTGTAGAGAAGAACATCAGAGTTGAATATGTCGGCACAAAAGAACAAGTGGCAGACATATTTACAAAATCGATTCCACGGGAAGCCTTTGAGTATGTTTGCCAGAGAATAGGAGTAATTTCTACTCCAAAATGAATTCTTATCTTATATGTCTTAGATGTACATGAGGGAGCACCATAAAAAGGACAATTCAGGTTGGGATATTAGTTTCAGGAAGATTTCAGTCAGGGGGAGTATCCCCAAGGACAGTTCAGTTAGGGGGAGCAACCCCGGATGGAAAGATACCTTTTCCATTGATGACAAAGGGGGATAGATTTATCAGATACATGATATAAATGCTTGGAGAGAGAGCACAAAGGTATGTAGACATGGGGAGTAGCCCCAAAGGGAGATACCCTTTTCCATTGATGTCAAAGGAGGAGAGATAGAAACATTGATGAGGAGTATAAGCATGAATTTTATCATGACTAAGTGTTGCCATCAATGCCAAAGGGGGATATTGTGAGACAATTGGCTTAGGTTGATGGATAGTTGGTATGAATTTTTGGTTTTCATTGATGTCAACCATTGGAGAGTGTTATTTTAGATTGATCTCAACCCTTAGTGATTGATGTCAACCCTTGGAGAAATTCCGGTAGTGAATTATGATAGCACAAAGGTTTGGGTAATGGAACCAAGTTTGTTTGATATATAATGCTGTGAGTTTTAATATATTTTAAGGTAACACTATTCTATATGGGTAGTACATTTCATTCCATTTCCGTTGATATTTGTAACCTCACATAACTCCTCACGGTTAGAGAGTTATGGCCATGTGAAGTTGGAGAACCTAGGTTAGGGTAATGGACACAAGTTTGTTTGATGGATAATGGTATGCATTTTGATATATTTGTAGGTAATACTATTATATATGGATAGGAAATGTCATTCCATTTCCAGTGGTATGTGGAATGTCACATAACTCCTCACGGTTAGAGATTTATGACCATGTGAAGTTGGAGAACCCTCATGAGTCATCTAGAAGCCCCAAAAGATCAAAGTAGTCAAAGTGGTTTAAGAGATTTTTAGAAGGTAAATAATAAAGTGAAGTGATAAGTGTACTATAATTCAAAATGAATACAAAATAAATTATTTAAATAATAAAGTTAATGGAGAAATTACTAAGTTGACAAGTGGTTAGAAGTGGGTTATCCCTAAAATAAAAAAAGTGGTTTAAGATGGTTAAAAGGTAACCCCTTGAGGTAAAGTGAAGTGATGAGTGTACTATAAGTCAAATTGGATACAAAATAGATTATTTAAATAATAAATTTAATGGATAAATTACTAATTGGACAAGTGGTTAGAAGTTGGTTAACCCTAAAATAAAGAAAGTGGGTTAAGATGGTTAAAAGGTAACCCCTTGAGGAAGCTACATGAAAGTATAAATAAGAGGCAAGGCTCTCTCATTTTACATCACACATGAGAATATTGAATATCTACAGGTGACTGAGGTAACCAAAGGATATCTAAGATGAATTTCAGAGAGAAGGTGAAGTAAAGAAGGCCGGAATTTAAGGGAGGATAAATTCTTTTGATGATGCTTTCTAAGGTATGTTTTTTACAGGTCATCTCACCATTTTCGCAATAACTTTTTTTATTGAATGATTCAGACTGTGATTGATATTCCACTGAGAAAACATATCCAAGTAGTTTTGGTACAAATTTCATCTTGTGGTTCGTTGTAGTTTTGGAGTTACACTCCGTGGAAAATAAGGTTTGTGGTAGTCCTGAAACTAGTCTAAAACACGTGTTTTGGGTAAAAATGTCATAAATTATTTATAACAGATCCAAATTAAGTAAGACCAAATTTGTTGGTTAGGGACATCCTGTCGTATTCTGTGTAAAATTTTCAGATCCATACAAAAAATATTACATGTGGGAAACGCTCTACAAGTTCGCTCTCTAGAATAAGCCATAATTCAACAAGGTATGCCATTTTTTCTATAACTCCTTTTCTGAGAGGTTCCAAGTAGTGACACTTGGAGGAATTGCATAAAACACATTGAAGAACATTGTGTACTATTTTTATATATTTATTCATTACAAGTACATAGTTATGATTATTTCAAGTTAGGTTTTTTGACTAATCCAAAACTAGTCATCTGAGACTAAAGTAAAGTTTGATGAAAATGATAGTCTCTTGTTGTTAAAGTTAAGGAAGGTTTGTAGGTATGTGATCATATACACTAGGTCTATTATAGAGTTAAAAATGAGATTTGGATGATGAAATTGATGAGGGATTTTGGTTGAGGTACATGTCGGGTACATGGTTGAGACAAGTAGTTGACGAGTTGGAACATACATGAGGTGTATAGTTGATGATGTTGGTACATATTGATGAGTAGTTGATACATGATTGGTACATACTTGGTACATGGCTGGAGGAACTTGTTAGTAGTATTGTTGAAACATGGTTTATAGATGATGTAGCATACTTGTATAGGTATATTATTAGAAACACATATTGATCTTGGTGATGATTATGAGTTGTTGTGTTATGCTTGGTTGATGCACATATTTGAGAGTTGTCTTGGTGATTGATCTTGGTGAGTAGATCTGATTTGGTTGATAAGATTGATGAGACAAGTTGTTGTGATAGGTTTTTTGGATAGGTTTTTGTGACATGTTATTTGTACAGGTTTGGTGCATGGTTGATGCACTTGTTCATGGTACAAGTAGAGGTACAGGTTGGTGCATGGTCGATGCACTTGTTTATGGTACATGTTGATCACATGTTTTTTGGTACAGGTTGGTGCATGGATGATGCACTTGTTTATGGTATAGGGTGATTACATATTGAGGTACAGGCTGATGCATGGTTAATGCATGTTTCAGGTTATTGGTGCAGGTTGTTTGGTGCATGTTGATTGGTACGGGTTTACATTAGTATATCTCACAGTGATAGTGTGACAGTGGTTCCATTATTCTACTTATACATCAGGGAGTTTGGATAGGGCAAGGATAGGTCGTTGTAGACACCTTCCGATTATAGCTGGAGAACATAAGGGGTCGTATCCTCCTTCTGGTTGTAGCCAAAGAATTGGGAAGTTGGAGCTTCCCTCAGGTTGTGGCCTGAGAAATTAGTGGGTTGGAGCCTCCTTCTAGTTGCAACTGGAAAAAAAAGGAAGTTGGTGCTTCCAATGAATGTAATTATTAAAGACATATAAAAAAAATCATTCTGTGGTTTTCTCCCGCTTTAGGTTTCCACGTAAAAACACCAGTGTACTGTGTATGTGTATGATTGCTCATTTGTTCATTGCTTATTTACTCTGCAACTATTGGATGAATGATACATTGATATAACACTTGCATATTGTGGTTAAAAAGGATTGAATTTCTCTATTACTAATTCACCTCCCCTCTCAGTAATCCAACATATTTTTTTACAAATTTCATCCCTTGATTCGTTTTACTCTGAAATTTATTCTCTAAGGAAATTATGATTTTTGGCTGGTCTAGATTTCAGTCTAAAAAAGGTGTTCTTGGGAAAATTGTTATATCTGAAGCTACAGACCTCCAAATTGAGTTATAACTATTCCATTGTTTAGGGTATGGAACGAAGTTTTACTAGTGCAAATTTCAAGGTATTAAATGAAGATAGTGACACACGACATGCTGTACAAGTTCGCTCTCCTGAAAGGGAAAAAATTAGGACATCTTGGGAAAGTTATCATAGAATTCTCTTGGAGAATCAAATATTAGTATAACATGTGGGGTTGGAAATAAGACATATCAGGATACCTTATGCCAAAAATTTAGACTCAGAAGGGATGAAATTGTAGATCTACAACATAATAAAGGTCATCTAGTAGAACAATCTCCAAATCAGGGTATTAAAAGGTGCGTTTTTTTTTTTTTTGCAATTTGCATATCTTTTGACTAGAAGATCCAATTGGGGTGATTCAAAAAGTGCAATAAATTGGTATAAAAGAAGTATCACACAATTGTTTTTGAGAATCTTAGGGTTTTTTTAGGTACATACATATTTCGACGTCTCTAAACGTAGGAGTCGTCGTTACTTGTCAGCGCTACAACTCGAGGAAAATGTGATTCTTCCACGTACCTAGAGTATATCAGAAGGTCCCTTTCGAATTGTTGCGCATTAGAAATCACTATTATTTATTTGAGCTCCCACGTACCTGGCATATATCATGATACCCCCTAGAATATTAAGACCAATTGAGTAAACCATTTGGTCATCTTGTTTCTATAATACACTAAGAACAACACTCAGGGAGATCACTCTCTAGTATCTGGGTACTCGGATAGTACAACTAAGGGCATGGTTAAGCCTCCTATGTTAGTTACTTGAGATATTGCACTGAGTACTATTTTTGGACCTCGCACGTATATGAGAGAGATATAGCACCTGGCACTCCCTTGTCTGTGAGGACCTCTTTCTAAGCCAATTAGGAAGTCCTACCTTGCAATGATACTTGGCCAACATGCCACAAAAAAGGGAACTTCTACACCAAATAATCCCTCAGAAAATCCTAATTGGACTCTTGATGAAGGTGAAAAAATGTGCAGGGACATAGATAATTTACAAAAGAAGGCAGTAACAAAAGGTGAACTACAAAATATGATCGATTCAACTGAAGCTAAGTTGGAAGAGATGATGGATACTAAGATGGATGGATTACAAGGGGATATCATGGAAGGGTTGAAAAAGTTTCTAATATAGAGGCCAACTGAAGGTGACAATGTATTCCATGAAATTCATGATGAGGACACAAGGGAGATGACTCAAGACTGGAGAAACTCCAGATTTGGGTTGAAGACCAACCACTTTCCTAAGATCGATATGAGGAAGTTTGATGGCAAGGATCCAATCACATGGATACTCCATATGGAGTAATTATTTGATCTACATGATGTGCCACACGCACAAAAGGTATGAATTGTGTCCTTATATTTAGAACCTAATCAATTTATGTGATATCGATGGATTTTTTCTCACAAATCACTTGTCACTTGGACAATTTTCACGGAAGAAATGATAGCACACTATAAGGATACATGGAGCAATGCCTTCTTTATCCAATTGATAAATCTCAAGCAAAAGGGTTCAATTGAGGAGCACATTGAGAGATTCCAAATATTAAATATAAAGGTAACAAATATTCCATATGAGTATTTGATTGATGTATTCATTAGAACGTTAAAGGATAAAATTCAACATCAGGTTCACCTTTTGGAACCCAAATCATTGGAGAATTCATTCAGGGTGACGAGAAATGTTGAAAGTAAAAATCTGGCTATGGCTACTAGAAGGACCAACCCTAACATCTATCGAGAGAATAATGTTACTTCTTTTAAACCACCTCAAAATACAAGGTTGACACCTCAACAATTGGAGGAAATAAAATCAAAAGGTTTATGCTTTAATTGGATATCAAGTACAACAAGGGACATAGTGTGGTGAGAAAACATTATTATACATAGATTGTGAAGAGGAAGAAGAAGAAGAAGAAGAATAACCATCTCAAGATGAATATGTAGAAGAGATTTCTTTTGAATAGATGAATCCGACCATATCAAGTCATCATTGGATGGAATTAGTACTCCTCAAACCCTCAATATCGAAGGATATATCAAAAAGAAAAAGTTTATAGTGATAATTGATTATGGTAGTACTCATAATTACATTCACTGTAAATTAGCCAAAACTCTCAATTGCTTTATATATCTAGCGCCAAAGTTTCTAGTAATGATTGCAAATGGAGGAACTATCAATTTCTCAAGAAAATTCCATAAGATCAATCTTAATACCAGGTAATATGTAATGAATAGTCCAATGACTTCTATACCCATGGGTGATGTTGATGTCGTACTAGGGGTCTAATGGTTACAATCATTGGGAACAATGCCTTTTAATTTTCAAGAAATTTTCATGAAATTTTCATTGGAAGGAAAGGAATTTGAGTTAAGGGGTATCACAGGGAAACCTAGTAACGTGTTAATCTCTAATGGCATGAAAAAATTATTGAAAAAGGGGCATCAAGGTGTAATTGTACAACTGTGCTCACTAGATGTTAAAACATCTAAGCCATCTATTCCCCTAGATCTCCAAGGGATAATTGATAAACCTTCCGAAGTATTTGAATATATTCCCATAGGTCTTCCACCCACTCATGATCATGATCATGCTATTCACTTAATTCCTGAGAGTGTTCCTCCTAACATTAGGCTTTACAAATACCCTTATGCCCAGAAGAGTGAAATTGAGCACATGGTTGAATAAATGTTAGAGGATGACAATGGACATTATTATACCTAGACAAAGTTCTTACTATACACCAGTGGTAACAAGAAAGAGGGCTCATGGCGCATGTGTCCAGATTATAGAGATCTCAAAAATATCACCATTAAAGTTAAGTTTCCCATTCCTGTCATTGATGAATTGTTAGATGAACTACTTGGAGAAATCAACTTCACAAAGTTGGATCTCTGTTCAAGGTATCATAAAATTAGAANTGAACTACAAAATATGATCGATTCAACTGAAGCTAAGTTGGAAGAGATGATGGATACTAAGATGGATGGATTACAAGGGGATATCATGGAAGGGTTGAAAAAGTTTCTAATATAGAGGCCAACTGAAGGTGACAATGTATTCCATGAAATTCATGATGAGGACACAAGGGAGATGACTCAAGACTGGAGAAACTCCAGATTTGGGTTGAAGACCAACCACTTTCCTAAGATCGATATGAGGAAGTTTGATGGCAAGGATCCAATCACATGGATACTCCATATGGAGTAATTATTTGATCTACATGATGTGCCACACGCACAAAAGGTATGAATTGTGTCCTTATATTTAGAACCTAATCAATTTATGTGATATCGATGGATTTTTTCTCACAAATCACTTGTCACTTGGACAATTTTCACGGAAGAAATGATAGCACACTATAAGGATACATGGAGCAATGCCTTCTTTATCCAATTGATAAATCTCAAGCAAAAGGGTTCAATTGAGGAGCACATTGAGAGATTCCAAATATTAAATATAAAGGTAACAAATATTCCATATGAGTATTTGATTGATGTATTCATTAGAACGTTAAAGGATAAAATTCAACATCAGGTTCACCTTTTGGAACCCAAATCATTGGAGAATTCATTCAGGGTGACGAGAAATGTTGAAAGTAAAAATCTGGCTATGGCTACTAGAAGGACCAACCCTAACATCTATTGAGAGAATAATGTTCCTTCTTTTACACCACCTCAAACTACAAGGTTGACACCTCAACAATTGGAGGAAATAAAATCAAAAGGTTTATGCTTTAATTGGATATCAAGTATAACAAGGGACATAGTGTGGTGAGAAAACATTATTATACATAGATTGTGAAGAGGAAGAAGAAGAAGAAGAAGAAGAAGAAGAATAACCATCTCAAGATGAAGATGTAGAAGAGATTTCTTTTGAATAGATGACTCCCACCATATCATGTCATCATTGGATGGAATTAGCACTCCTCAAACCCTCAATATCGAAGGATATATCAAAAAGAAAAAGGTTATAGTAATAATTGATTATGGTAGTACTCATAATTACATTCACTGTAAATTAGACAAAACTCTCAATTGCTTTGTATATCCAGCGCCAAATTTTCTAGTAATGATTGCAAATGGAGGAACTATCAATTTCTCAAGAAAATTCCATAAGATCAATCTTAATACCGGGTAATATGTAATGAATAGTCCAATGAATTCTATACCCATGGGTGATGTTGATGTCGTACTAGGGGTCTAATGGTTACAATCATTGGGAGCAATGCCTTTTAATTTTCAAGAAATTTTCATGAAATTTTCATTGGAAGGAAAGGAATTTGAGTTAATGGGTATCACAGGGAAACCTAGTAACATGTTAATCTCTAATGGCATGAAAAAATTATTGAAAAAGGGGCATCAAGGTGTAATTGTACAACCGTGCTCACTAGATGTTAAAACATCTAAGCCATCTATTCCCCTAGATCTCCAAGGGATAATTGGTCAACCTTCCAAATTATTTGAATATATTCCCATAGGTCTTCCACCCACTCATGATCATGATCATGCTATTCACTTAATTCCTGAGAGTGTTCCTCCTAACATTAGGCTTTACAAATACCCTTACGCCCATAAGAGTGAAATTGAGCATATGGTTGAATAAATGTTAGAGGCCGACAATGGACATTATTATACCTAGACAAAGTTCTTACTATACACCAGTGGTAACAAGAAAGAGGGATCATGGTGCATGTGTCCAGATTATAGAGATCTCAAAAAGATCACCATTAAAGTTAAGTTTCCCATTCCTGTCATTGATGAATTGTTAGATGAACTACTTGGAGAAATCAACTTCACAAAGTTGGATCTCTGTTCAAGGTATCATAAAATTAGAANTTTGGCCTTACAAATGCACCTTCCACATTCCAAGGGTTGATGAATTCCATTTTCAATCCCTTCCTTCGAAAATTTGTGTTAGTATTTTTTGATGATATACTAATCTATAACAAGTATTGGGAATATCATGTTCAACATGTTGACATGGTTTTACAACTACTAAAGGAGAAACATATATATTCCAAACCATCCAAATGTTTCTTTGGAGTGAAGGAGGTAGATTATTTGGGTCATATTGTATCTCATGAAGGTGTCAAGGTAGACCCTAAGAAGATTAAATCCATGATGGGCTGGCTGATTCCCAAAACATTGAAGAATCTTAGAGGATTTTTGGGTTTGACAGGTAACTACCACAAGTTTGTTCAGAACTATGGAATAATAACAACACCTTTAACTGCATTAACTAAGAAGGATGTATTTTCATGGAATATAGAGGAAACTCAATCTTTTGAACAACTTAAAGAAGCAATGTGCAAAGCTCTTGTCTTAACCACACCAAACTTCAAAAAAACCTTTATTGTGGAATGTGATGCCTCGGGAGATGGCATTGGTGTTGTTCTAATGCAAGAAGGAAGACACCTTTCTTTTGAAAGTTGACCAATCAAGGGTAAGGACTTACACAAACCCATTTATGAGAAGGAAATGATGGCAATACTACATGCATTGAAGAAATGACGCCCTTACCTAATAGGTAGGAATTTCAAGGTCAAAACATATCATGACAGTCTTAAATACTTCTTGGAAGAAGGACTATCTTCAAAAGAACAACAAAAATGGGTGACCAAGATGTTGGGTTATGACTTTGAAATCATCTACAAAAAAGGAAAGAAAAATGTTTTGGAAGATGCACTCTCAAGAAAGGATGAACATGTTGAGGCATTTCTCTATGCTATCTCTATCATCCAACCTGATTGGATAATAGAAGAAATATATGAATGGAAGAATGATGAAGAAGTGTGGACTCTCATTCAAAGGTTGCAGAAGGATTCTAGTGCATCCAACAAATTTACATGGAAAAATGATTCATTATGGTGCAAATATCACTTATATTTATGTAATAACTCCCAACTCAAAAAAAATATACTTTTGGAATTGCACACCTCTTTGGTAGGAGGGTACTCATGTTTTTTGAAAACCTATCATAGGGTCAAGAGGGAATTTTTTTGGGATTGCCTTAAAAATGATTTTCAAAGGTTTGTGGCAGAAATTTTGGTTTTACAACAAAATAAGGTGGAAAAAATTAAGAACCGAGTTATTTTACAACCATTATCCATTCCAAGTTAGCAATGGGAGGAGGTTTCCATNTTTGGCCTTACAAATGCACCTTCCACATTCCAAGGGTTGATGAATTCCATTTTCAATCCCTTCCTTCAAAAATTTGTGTTAGTATTTTTTGATGATATACTAATCTATAACAAGTATTGGGAATATCATGTTCAACATGTTGACATGGTTTTACAACTACTAAAGGAGCAACATATATATTCCAAACCATCCAAATGTTTCTTTGGAGTGAAGGAGGTAGAGTATTTGGGTCATATTGTATCTCATGAAGGTGTCAAGGTAGACCCTAACAAGATTAAATCCATGATGGACTGGCTGATTCCCAAAACATTGAAGAATCTTAGAGGATTTTTGGGTTTGACAGGTAACTACCTCAAGTTTGTTCAGAACTATGGAATAATAACAACACCTTTAACTGCATTAACTAAGAAGGATGCATTTTCATGGAATATAGAGGAAACTCAAGCTTTTGAACAACTTAAAGAAGCAATGTGCAAAGCTCTTGTCTTAACCACACCAAACTTCAAAAAAACCTATATTGTGGAATGTGATGCCTCGGGAAATGGCATTGGTGTTGTTCTAATGCAAGAAGGAAGACATCTTTCTTTTGAAAGTTGACCAATCAAGGGAAAGGAATTACACAAACCCATTTATGAGAAGGAAATGATGGCAATACTACATGCATTGAAGAAATGACGCCCTTACCTAATAGGTAGGAATTTCAAGGTCAATACATATCATGACAGTCTTAAATACTTCTTGGAAGAAGGACTATCTTCAAAAGAACAACAAAAATGGGTGACCAAGATGTTGGGTTATGACTTTGAAATCATCTACAAAAAAGGAAAGAAAAATGTTTTGGAAGATGCACTCTCAAGAAAGGATGAACATGTTGAGGCATTTCTCTATGCTATCTCTATCATCCAACCTGATTGGATAATAGAAGAAATATATGAATGGAAGAATGATGAAGAAGTGTGGACTCTCATTCAAAGGTTGCAGAAGGATTCTAGTGCATCCAACAAATTTACATGGAAAAATGATTCATTATGGTGCAAATATCACTTATATTTATGTAATAACTCCCAACTCAAAAAAAATATACTTTTGGAATTGCACACCTCTTTGGTAGGAGGGTACTCATGTTTTTTGAAAACCTATCATAGGGTCAAGAGGGAATTTTTTTGGGATTGCCTTAAAAATGATTTTCAAAGGTTTGTGGCAGAAATTTTGGTTTTACAACAAAATAAGGTGGAAAAAATTAAGAACCGAGTTATTTTACAACCATTATCCATTCCAAGTTAGCAATGGGAGGAGGTTTCCATGGATTTCATCACAAGGTTACCAAAGTCTAAAGGAAAGAGTATCATCATGGTGATTGTTGATAGACTTACCAAGTATGCACACTTTTGTGCACTCTCTCATCCTTTCAAAGTCAGTATAGTTGCTACCACATTAATCATGGAGATAGTTCAAAAGCTACATGGAAGCCCAACGATTATTGTAAGCGATAGATATCCCATCTTCATTAGACATTTTTGGAACAATTTGTTTTTTTTTTGGTACTCAATTGGCTCATATCTCATCTTATCATCCTCAATCTCATGGAAAAACTGGGATAGTGAAAAAATGTCTGGAAGGATACCTTTGTTTCTTTTTCTATGATAACCAAGCACCATGGTTCAAGTGGTTACCCTTGGCATAATGGTGGTATAACACTTCCTTTCATACTACAACAAAAATGACACCATTTATGTCGCTTTATGGATATCACCCACCATCCATCACTTCTTCTCTAAAATAAAAATATAACCTGACTAGTGGAATATCACATCGAGCATCAACAACAAGTTCTCCAACTCTTAAAGGATAACCCGACCATGGCACAAAATTGCATGAAACAACAAGTAGATCATCATCGTAGTGAAATAAGTTTTGAAGTAGGGGATTGGGTATTTTAAAGACTACAACCATACAAACATATGTCCCTAAAGAAAGATAAGAAGGATAATAAATTATCACCAAAGTACTATGGACCTTATAAGGTGTTGCAAAATATTGGTACTATTCCATACAAATTGGAGTTGCCTACATCTTTGTGAGTACACCCAATTTTCCATGTTTCAGGGTTAAAGAAGGTTATAGGTGACAAGATCCCAGTTAAAACTATATTGAAATAACTTGGCGAGGAAGGAAAAATCATATTGGGGATTGAAAATATCATTGACACAAGAATTCACTAGCTACAGAATAGATCAATTTCATAGTATCTCATTACGTGGGAAGAGAAGATGAGTCTTTCATACAGAAGCATGTAGAAATACTCCAACATTGAGGACAACAATTGTCTCAAGGGGAGGGGCAAGCTAAGCCCTAAATCGTGGCACATTACCCCTTAATTGGGGCATATTACATTAGTATTGTTATTTTATTTATGTTGGCTTGGGTCCATTAGTTGTAATTGTACATCCTAGTCTTCTATATATACCAAGGAGACTTTTTCATTTGGAATCATCTTGTATTGGTGAATTCATGTAATGTATAAGGAGCTTTCCCCCTCGAAGAGGCTTAGTATCTAAATTTCTCTCTTTGTCAAGGCGTTGAGTACTTATTCCGAGGTTTTTTTTATGCTATTTTGATATTTGGTTCTTAACAATTGAACATGTTGATTCATAGTTATTTTATGAATTCATAATGCTATTTATTTACCTATTAAAATTCATGACATGGTTATAGCTTTGATATCTAATATGATTATTATTTTATCACATTGGAAATCCTCTCAACTACTTAGTATGTAATTCATGGCATCCCCACTAATGTAATAGATAACGGAAATAAAAAATATAATTAATACTTATATGTAAAACTCTCAATAATCTACCAATGTTGTATAGGTTTGGTCAAGTTCATCATAACGATAATGCACAATAATTATTTGTTTCACATAGAACTATTTACTAATTATGTTTGGGATTAAAAACTCTATTAAGCTTGGTGAAAATTTCTAATTTTTATGTTGTTGATGAAGTTTAGATATGAACTTTCACAAAATAAACCTTTTCAACATCACAAAGCCTAAAATTAGGATTACAACAATGACAATTGTGATTATGTTCATTAAATTTATAGCATTATCAAATCTTCACTAGTTTGTTCTCCAAAATGATCATTTCCCTTTTCTTGATTCCATGTTCTTGATAAGATTTGTGCCCTAAATATTTTAGGATTTACCCGAGGTACCATCCTTGAAATGAGGGGAAGTACTTGGGGGTTTTCTTTGGGTATTGTAACTTGCAAAATAAAAAAATGATTTTTATGTGAATGTGTCAGAGGGTAATTTTGAAAGAAAATAAAACAATTTGTGACTCTAAAACAAATAAACAACCAACCTCAAATTACATGGTTGTGTGTGTGTGTGTGTGTGTGAGAGAGAGAGAGAGAGAGAGAGAGAGAGAGAGAGAGAGAGAGAGAGAGAGAGAGAGACGATGAGATATAGAGAAATAGTGTCAAGACAATGATGGATTGAATGAAAGGGACACATCACCATTTGTAGGCACAAATGGAGTGAAATCATGGTACATATTTTGGGAGGGGGGATAGTGGGTGAGAGAGAGAGGGAGAGTGGGGGATCAGGGAATGTGTTAGAGGGGGACTTATCTACCCTTGGGACCTTACCTCTGATTGGCCTCCATCCCCCTCTATGCATATGAACCTACCTCCACTTTGGCCCTAGACCCATCTAACCCTATGCCCCCACCTATACCTAACCCTTAACCCAATCCACACCCTATCCCTAAGTTCCTTATGGCCATGCCTCTTCCTAGGGTCTCCACAACCTCTACACCTTCAACCTAGTGCTCTAACCACTACCTTATGCCTCAAATAAATTTCAATTATAAGCCCCCAAGTTCTAGTTATTCACCATGGGGCCTGCATAATCTTAACTGGGACAAATATTGAGAGACCATCCATGACCACAACCTTGATCATGGTTGCAATTAGATGTGTTATATGAAGAAGACAAATATGTTGAGATGGATGTAGATGACATTGTTCTCAATTTTTATATCAACGATGAAATTATTGAAAATGACACTAATGATGATGTTGCTATGGCCAATCCTTTCAACATTTATTATGAACTAGATGATACAAATGTGGAGTTGGACGAAGAAGGAGATCAATGATATTGGATTATTGAAATGTAGGTTGAGGTATGTGATTATAAATTTTCTATGATTAATTCTCTTTAAAGTATTTTCTTATATGGGTTAAATATGTTTTCTTAAGTTTTATGCCATTTTCTATGTATCATTGGTTGGTTAGAAGTAATTGTCTTTGATTTCTCTCATAACCCACCTACCTATAACCTCATAATCCATACTGTGCAAGTGTTGATTGATTTTAACTACCAGTCAATATTGATAATCTGCCACAACTTTTTAA